>PVJC01000204.1:0-56025 GCA_004026665.1 Murina feae
GGCAGGCCGCACCCAGCCCTGGCCACGCTCAAAAAAGAGAACAACATGCAGGGGAGGGCAAGAGTCTGAGAGATCAACATAGAGGGGGTGCCTGCTCCAAGCCTCCACGGTGTGCCTGGGGGCAGGCCCCCAGCAGGTAGACACACACAGGAGGACTGCTCCGAGCCTCTGATGGGGCTGGGGGCAGGTCCCCAGTGGTGACACACACACACACACACACAAAAGGCGCCTGACAGACTGGGGCCATCATAGGACATCCACTGAGGGGTCCCAGACTGTGAGAGGGCACAGGCCGGGCTGAGGGACTCCCTCCACCCCGAGTGCACAAATTTTTGTGCACCAGGCCCCTAGTTTATAAATGTTACTGTAAGAGCTAACTATTCTTTTTGAATATCTCACATTTGTTTAGTATTTTCAGTTTATGAAATGTATTTAATAAAATCACTTCAGACTTAAAATAACTCTGAAAAGAATGTAAAATAGAAATTATAGTGACAGTGATGTTTTTAATAAAAAAGAAAATATTGAAGTTCAGTACAGGGCTTAAGTCTTTGAAGCCCTCATTCTTTTGACAGTGTCCCTTACTGCCTCTTCTATGGCAGGATTTCCTTTAGCTGCATATAACCTAAGTCTGATTACAGTGGTTAAACAAGTACAAGCTTTATTTTCTCACCTAATAATTTGGCCAAAGAATAGGGATTATTTAGTGGCTTTATAATGCTGTTAAGCTGACTTTTCTGTTTGTGCTTTTTTCTTAGAAGATGGCTTTTTATTTTATACTCGAAGTTTGATGCTTCCAGTTTCCATGGGTCTGTGCTAGACAGGAAAAAAGAGGAAAGAAGATACACAAAAGATGTATGCTAGCCATTCTTTGTATTAACTTGGCCCTCTCCTTCATCTCCTTGGCCACATGGCACACTTATACACAAGCTGCGGCTGCTACTTCAAAGAGAATTAGAACTGCAATAAAGGGAATGCTGTAATAGAGGAAATTGATATCAGATAAGCAAATAAATGCACATTCTTTGGGCCCTAGTTTCCACATCTGTTCACTTTAGGGGGAAAAATTGGGATAGGAAACTGCTCATTGAAAAAAAAATTTTTATTTTATAAAAATACGTATTTCTCCCCATAGGCTTATCTAACACCTTAGAATAAAAAAGCCTAAAGTCTCTAACTTATAGGAATAAGTTGTGTTCCAAAAAACTCTTTGTAAGTTACTAATAAAATGCCCTGTTCTTCTGTGATACAGCTTTCTTGCCCAGCATACTGGAACATAAGGTGCTTGCTAGTCAGCAGATACACAGAATAATCCATAGTCCTTAATTAGGTGTAGGTTGACCTGCTATTTCTGGATCAAAGGTTTGTTTGGTGTGCCTTATTCTTGGACTGTTATTTTCAGATCCAGACTGTATATTGATGTTTGCAGAATACCAACTGTCAAATAGTGTGTTTACCAGAATTTAGCAACATGGCTATAATAAATGGAAGGTAGATATTATTGGCGGCAGTTTTTTCAAAGCTGACGAAAATTCTTACCGGATTTAATTAGAATTAATTCATTGAATTTGAAATTCTTAGAAACAAGAGATACTTTAGTAGTATTTTTTTTTAAATATATTTTTATTGATTTTTTACAGAGAGGAAGGGAGAGGGATAGAGAGTTAGAAACATCGATGAGAGAGGAACATCCATCAGCTGCCCCCTGCACACCTCCTACTGGGGATGCCCGTAACCAAGGTACATGCCCTTGACTGGAATTGAACCTGGGACCCTTGCAGGCCGACGCTCTATCCACTGAGCCAAACCGGTCAGGGAAGTATTTTAGCTATTAAAAATTGTAGCTATTAAAAGTAAGTTATAGCCCTGGCCAGTATGATTCAGTTCGATTCCTGATCAGGGCACATGTTACTTATTGCTATACTTTTTAAAAGCATATCTTATAGAGAGAATAAACACATTCTATAAGCTATTATTTTACCTTTTCACTATTACCACCTCCTCATCAATCATTAATATTTGCCTGCTGTGTGTTTTAAGGCGATTGAAATAATTTTGTCCATAGAAGTGTTATGACTGAATGTATTGAATTTATGTAACATGAAATATATTTTTAAAAATACTAAATTAGTAAGTTTTATCTAAAATTATTCTAGTAAGCCCTAGCTGGTTTGGCTCAGCAGATAGAGTGTTGGCCTGTTAGTGAAAGGTGCCAGGTTCGATTCCAGTCAAGGGCACGTACCTTAGTTGCAGGCTCTTCCCCGGCTGGGGCCTTGGTCAGGGCATGTGCAGGAGGCACCCAGTCGATGTGTTTCTCCCACATCGATATTTCTGTCTGTCTTTCCCTCTCTCTTCCACTCTTTGTAAAGCAGTGGGAAAATATCCTCAGGTGAGGAGTGAAAAATAAAATAATTCTGGTACTATCTACTGATATAATGCTATCTTAATTCTCTTACACAATACTGACCTCTAGAGATACACTATTGTAAATTCACTTAGTAAAATCATATTTTTGGATCATTTTTTAAAAAAAATTAGAGGATTTTTTTTATTTTTAAATTTTTTCTTTTTAAAAAATTTTATTAAGAATAATTTCAAATATAAAATTGTAACAAATTTTTATGTACAGTAGTCTCCTCTTACTGCAGTTTTATTTTCTGTGGTTCAGTTACCTGAGATCAACCATGGTCTGAAAATATTAAATGGAGAATTCCAGAAATAAACAATTCATAAATTTTAAATTGCTCTCCCTTCTGGGTAGTGTGATGAACTCTCATGTTGTCTTGCTCCATCTCATCCAGGATGTGAGTCATATTAAACTTTTCACATAATAATTTTATGATCTGTTAAAAATGAAAATGGGATCTTCTAACTTTTTTTTCTACATATAATAGCTAGAATTTTTCTATAAGGGAAATTTCTCCTTCAACTGAAGTTATTTATTTGTCTTGAAATAATGTTCTTATAAGATAAGCGTATAACTCTTTTCCTATACCAGTTTTCAATTAAGGAGTTAGGATGAAAACTATCTGCAGTGAGACCAAATGTTATTTTCAGATGAGGGAAAAGAGCACACTTTCTCTTTTTTTTTTAATATTTACTTATGATCTCATGGATTTTTATATATTCAGTGTGGTTCAAACTAGAATTATTGTCTCTTAGGTTAAATTGTTTTTTTTACACCTTAATATTATATGGTCCCTTTCTTTAGGAGTATGTTTATCTTTCTACACTATTATTTAACTCTTCAGATTTAAAGGGTATCTTTTGAGCCTCCCCAAGCAACTCTGAGATAACATTTACATATCTTTATTCTTCCATCTTTTTCCTGTCTTTGGTTTCCTCTTAAATTCATTAGATTTATTCATTGCACCCATCTTATATCGTTTTTTCTTGGATAATGTAGACATTGTTGAACTCCTGTGGTATTTGTGTGGGCACATGTTGATTCTTGTTGCAAAAAAAGGCTGATAATTTATTTTCTTGCCCTTGGAAGAGGCTTGGTCTTTTTTGCCTGAAATGCCAAAGAGCTTTATCTTTGTAGTCTAATAGAGCAATGCTGTATCCGATTCAGATTTGGCATTCTGGTCAGATGTCTCTCAATGTGGACAATTAGGTCTTTTATTTCAACAACATTTTCTTGAATCATAATTTTAAAGATTAGGTCTCTTCCATTATTTTGTTTTTCTTTCTCAGGGACTCCTAATGTATATTTGTTTTCTTTCACTGACTTCTGTATCTGTCACTTTCTCGTTCCTTTTATTTGTTTAATTTTTTTGCTTGTCTCATTGCTTGCTATGCTTTTGGATAAGTCAGTTGTCCTTTGTGTATTCTGATTTAGTGCAGAGTCTTCAGTGATTTTGTCTTTTATTTTTCTTTCTTGTGTTATGAGTTCCCATATTATGTCTTTCTATTGTTTATTCGTCTTTTCTTGAGTTTTTGTTTGTTTCATAGCAAACAAAATCATTTTTTAATGTTTTTATTGATTTTTTTAGAGAGAGAGAAAGAGAGAATAGAGAGAAACATTGATGAGAGAGAAACATTGATTGGCTGCCTCCTGCATGCTCCCTACTGGGGATCCAGCCCCCAACCCAGACATGTGCCCTGACTGGGGGATCAAACCAGTGACCTCTTGGTTCATGGGTTGATGCTCAACCATTGAGCCACACTAGCTGGGCTCTTTTTTAATGTCGTTGCTTATTTATTTTTAATAATGTTAGAATGCTGTATTATAGTTTTCTCCGCTTTGTATACATTTTCAAGTAACCTGAAATGTTTTAATCTTTATTCTCTGTGTTTTCTAATATTTTTCAATGGACATTGTGGTTTTACATTTTTTTAATATTTGGCCAGCTACTGTGGAATCATTTGGAGGATGGTGATTCCCAGTTCAGGAGCCCTTTTCTGTTAGCATGAGGAAGGCATTATCTTTATTGTCAGGCATCTTCTCTGTTTTTATATTTCTTCTTTCTTGTTCAATCCCATCTTGTCTCAACCCCTTCCTTCTCTTTATTTTTATTTGCTGTCTTCCAAATTATCCCTCTTTTCGAGAGATATCCTAAAATATGTTGTACATCATCATTTCGGGTTTCATGTCTTCTTTAAGCCTCTACTTCTCACTGCTCTATTGCCAAGTGTCAGGTCTTTTTCCTTCTGGGAATAAATCCTGGGTGACTTTCTGTCACCACTGAGGTCCTCTGACCTCTTGGCACTTCCTGAAGCTCCTGCCATGTTCCCCACACTGGGGTCAGTTGCAGCACTGATTCAGCTATCTCTGGTATTTATTCCCCTTATTATGAATTTGGGTTGATAGCTATCCTCTTTGCTACTTATAGGCATTGATTAGGGGAGTTTGTATTTACTCTCCTTGTTGCTATGTGGGGGTTTTAGAAGTGTGAGAAGAGTCCAGGAGATTGTCATCATCCTTGGGGAACTCAGAAACTCAGACTCCCTTAATTTTTTCTGATTTTTCTTTTTCTGCCTCCAGGAATATGTCGTAATGCAACTGCTTTCATTGCTAGCCATGGTCGACTATATTTTATGCCATAGTGAGTGACCAATAGAACAACAATCTAATTGGGATAATTCTGAGTAATTTCTTGTATAGTTTGGTAGACAGTGAAGAATACTTCTAAACCAAGAAAAACATTTTGAGCCATCTCTGGAGTCTTCTCTTCTTCTTAAAAACTTGTTCTTTTTTGAAATCTAGTACTTTTTTTATACTGTTTGACGAAGCAGATATGTAAACCTAACTCCCCTCTTTAATAATTTTAAAATTTAAATTATCCAGGGTTATTAGTTGTGCTTATGTCATAGGTTGTCATGGGTTGGGTTCTCCAGGAATGAGACTATGAGAGAAAGGCTTGTGTGCAGAATGTCACTGTGGGTGGCTTGGGCTTACATTTGCAAAGGGAGGGGATGGAGCTGGCTTAGATGCAAAGAGCAGTTGCGTTGCAGGGCCATCCAGTGAAGAAGTCTCAGCCGCCACCCCACAGGGAGCTCTGGATCTTAGGAGTTCTTAAATATTAAGAAATGATATGAAATGATCACATGTGTGTTATCTCTGGCTGGGCAGGATTATTTGGCCTTTTTTTAGCTTTATCTTAATACATGCCTATTTTAATGTAAAAAAAATAAACATAGTACTCTGTCCTCAGGGAAAAAAAATAAAGCTTCTGTTTTAGAAAAAATATAAGTAATTTTGTGGAAGAGAATTTTTTTCAGTCTCTCTTGGTACTTTGAATTGAGGATTTTAAAACTCCAGTGCTATTAATGGATATTATATTTGCTTTTCAGCTTGGGCAATGGTAGATGGTGGATCGAATGTGAAAGCCCGCTCTTCCTACAATGAGAAGACCCCAAGGATTGTTGTATCTCGCTCCCATTCAGGAATGGTCAAACAGGTTGCTCTTCAGACTTTTGGAAACCAGACTACAATTATCCCGGCTGGTGGTGCTGGTATGTTTCTGCTCCCCTTTGATGCCTGTAAAGTGTTCCCAGCATGGTCCAGGCTCTGTCAGGAGGAAGATTTGGTTGCCACATACTTGGGAAGAAAATGAGAGTAGACAGTGTACTTTCAAGACAGGCCTGGTCTCCTGCTTGGTTATCTCCAGGGTGGGATTTCAGTCACACATGCTTCATTGATAGAGACATATCTCCCAATAGGAACACAATTTCACAAGAGTGATTTCTGTTCCTCAAGTAACAAAAGCATCTTCCTGTCAGTGATGTACTGTAATGGTTATTTTATGTATGATCTGATTTCAAAATAGTTCTCCTATTAGCTTAACTCAGGGAGAGGAGAAGAAAAGATCCAAGAACATTATGATGCTTCATGTGGTAGAAGGATGCCAGAAATCATCATAAGTGTTGTTACAATGGCTAATCTCTGGATCATTTTTAACAACCCTGAACTCTTTAGCTTGCATGTCTGGGATGAGCCAGAGTCTAGTGCCCACCCAGCTAGCTTAGTGCGTATTCTGTACTGTCTCCCGTATTAATAGGTGAGGGGTCAACTGGCTTTTTCTGGAAGGTAGTACATATTTTAGGCCCTGTGACCTGCATATGGTCTATATTGCATGCTGGTTTTTGTTTTAACTACCCTTTCAAAATATAAAAATCACTTATAGCTTGAGGTCTACATAAAAATAGGCCATTGTCTGGATTTGGCTCATAGGTCATTTGCCCACCCTTGTTTTGAATACTGTTTAGTATCATAAAAGTCTTTTAATTCAAATAAATAGCAAATAATTGTCAGAAACATTAGTGTTTGAAAACCTTTTCAACACAGTTCTAAAGGGGAAACAATGCTTATTAACTTTTTAGCCTGTAGTTTCAGTTGGTTACATGTGTCTGCTCTTCTTGATATGACTTTATTCTTTCCTTATAGGCTCTCTGAACAGCCAAATACACAGTAGGAATGGGATAAACCAGGTTCTAGACCCAGTTTCTTCTACAGTTGTCTTATTATTTTATTTTTAAACTCTCCCTCATTACAAAGAAGACATAAGATAGTAGTGTTATTTTGTATTCTCTTCTTTCAAATTTAGCTTTCTAGGTATTCAGGTGAAACCTGTGGGTGTTTAGTTTCAGCATAATACTCTATAGACAGCGATATGTACTGAATGTATTATTCCATAGAAATCAACCACAAAGTAGATGTGCATTAAAAATTTTAGACATATATTTGGTTGTACATGAGAATAACTTAAGTTACTTTGCAGTATATTTTTTGTTCATTTGAGTTTGATGTCTGTGCTGTTACTTTGTTAAAAAAAAAACCTAAACACCTATTTTGACATGATTTTAGACTTGGCAGTTGCAAAGGTAGTACAGAGAGCTGCACACCCTGTGTTACTGTTTTGCACAGTGTGCTCAAAAAAGTAAGCTACTTCCTTAAATCTTTCCAACAGTAACCTAAATTCTGTTTATCTTTTAGGTTATAAAGTTTTAGCGCTTTTGGATGTGCCTGATAAGAATCAAGAAAAAGCTGATGTATACATTCATGTGACATACATCAAAAAGTGGGATATATGTGCTGGCAATGCCATCTTAAAAGCCCTCGGGGGACATATGACTACCCTGAGTGGTGAAGAAATCAGTTACACTGGTTCTGATGGCATTGACGGTGGGCTCCTGGCTAGCATCCGAATGAACCACCAAGCTCTGGTCAAAAAACTCCCAGATCTAGAGAAGACGGGACATAAATAAGCAAAGTTGATGATAGATGACAGCTCTTCATTTGGAGGCTTCCAATGATCGGTGGAGACTATGCATGGTTAAGGCCATCCCGAACTTGTTAAAGTATTTATGAAGCATCAGAGACTTATTTTCCCTGTGATAGGGTACAAGAGCAGGGGAGATGGGTTGCTTCATGTCTCAAGTATTGTCTTTATTTTTGAGACTATTTTCGTACAGTTGTCACACACAAGGCGTGCAGGTGTGTGTGCACGCGTGCGTGTGAATTAAAATCTATAGCTGGGTCTTCATTGTTACGAGTCACCATTTTCACACAACATCATGAATCTTCACTGTTCGTACTTTCATGTAACATTGGGCTGAAGAAAGGATTGGTTTCCTATAGATGTTTAATATTACTTTTTACTTGTATCTCATTAAAAACAAAGTATGTTGGGATTTTTACCCTTAATTCAGATGGAAAGCACAAGAAGCCACATGTTCATTAATATGCAACACATGTTTTATTTATCTGTTCTGGAATATTTCTTATGGGTTAAATAGAATAAGCTTAAATTGTTTTTTTCTTTGACATTTTAATAACAGGTTCACCAGCAAGTAGAGACTATAGATACATGGTGGTTGCTTGTAACTTCTTTGTGTGTGTGTATTGTTTCTACAAAGAAAAACGTGTTTGCACCCAGGGGTTCAGCCTTCCTGGCGTCTTGCTGTTGATTCTCATTTGCTATAGACAGTGCATGATTTCATTCATTCCCTCCTGACCACCATTGTAGTCTTTTACATGTAAGGTTTGGATTAAGATTTCAGGGATAGCATTAGCATTTTAGTATATTTTTTCATTAGGGACAAAATATGCTATAAGGCACTACAAAAATGTAAACAATTCTGTTGATTTGACACTATATGAATTGAGCTAGCTTTCATTATTTTCAAAAGCTTTGTTTAAGTGCTTTTAAAAAAATTTGACAGGTTTGTATATAGGAATTCTCTCATTGAGAATGAGTTCGGGTTACTCTTACCATTAATAAATGGATCTAATCTTACCAAACTCTCAAAGTAGTACATTTTGAGATATTTTGTGGTTGTCCTTCAGATTAAAATGATGAA
Organism: Murina feae; assembly: GCA_004026665.1. Lineage (NCBI taxonomy): Eukaryota > Metazoa > Chordata > Mammalia > Chiroptera > Vespertilionidae > Murina > Murina feae. The sequence continues at coordinate 8,806 of PVJC01000204.1, forward strand.
GGTTGACATTAATATTTGAAGCATTATTTTTCTTTTCAGCATGTGAAATCTAGTTGGAAGAGAGGTTGTGGCATATTCACTGTATCACTAATTGGAACCTTGCTTTGTGAAATATCATTGGGCTGTCTGATTTCTTGTGATGTCTGAAAACTTTATGTATACAAACAATACCACTATTTTACGTGACTTTGCTGTCCTTGTGTGCCATAATACACTGATCAAGAGAACGATTTCTCATGATTTCTTTTTTCCCTCCTTCCCTCCCTCCTTCCCTACCTCCCTCCCTTCTTTCTTCCTCTTTTATAACCTTAAAGCAACCTTCCATTTATTTCCTATCTTGGAGATAAAATTGACCAGAATGGACATCCTCACATGTGGAATGTGCATACAACTTTAGGTTTGGCTATTACACTGTCCAAAGCTCTAATTCCTCATTCAGAAGTTGAATTTAGTATGTTGCACATGTTTCAAACCAATCTCTAGCAACTGGTCACGAATCTGGGCCTCAATAGATAGGCTTTTGTTCAGTGTAAATTTATTCAAGAATTTTTATAGTTGGAACACTTATTATTTAAACAGGTCTTAGGAATACTGAACAAAATATTGAAGATCCCATATTTTTACTTCGTAGCTGTGAGATGAATCCTTTTTTTCTCAGGAGAGATGGCAAAGGCATATGCTATTTCCAGAGTATCATGGTATAAAAGCATTTGTGTCATTGTAATTTGTCATACTTAGGGAAATAAGACTGGCATAGTAGAAATGGAATTTGAGTTGTTGTGTCCCCCCCCCCCCCCGCAATATTATGTGGGAACTTTCTGATTTAATGGAAATAGTTTAAATTAGCAAGCATGATTGCTTGGTTTTATTTTTAATTACATTAATTTGTGTGTAGATAATGACTATGAAGGACTTGTGTGCAAAAATTAAGATATTGACTGTCAGTTAAATGTATTTTTTAATTTGTTGGGTACAGTCTAGTTACTAATGATTTTTAATTGCTTTTATTGAAAGTTTGTTGATTCTAAAAGTCAATATACTTTACAGAACTAATATAACTACAAAGAACAGTATTGATATTTATATGAGACATTAGTATGCCAGAACATACCAGTCAAACACCTTTATGAATAAGTGAGTCATGTAATATCCCTGGATTACATAAATTATTTCTAAAATGTAGCAACAACTAGAGTTTACTTTTAGTGACACTCACCTCCCCATCTCCTGGTCTTCCCTGTCCCTCATTGTTCTTATTTAGAAGATAATTTTTCCCTTAAAATTGAGTTTTACACATCACAGTCAATAAGAAGCAATGGTATTAATAACCCCAGTAGCCATCAGCTGTCCCCTTCCTCTGCCTCTTCATTCCTACCTCATTCCCTATCTCCTTAGCCCCTTAATGTTCTCCTCTTATTTCTGCTCTTCTTTTTTAATATTCTCTTCCCACACCTTATCAAGGAATTCTTTCATAGACCTATTTCTCTCAAGATTAACAGCTGAAATCTTAACAGTAGAACTGAGATTCCAGTAAAGATTCCAGTGAGAGGTCAATTCTGGTAAAATCCTAGCTGACCATTACTTTTCAGACTCTCCTGATAAAGCACAAGAAAATCATCCTAAAATCACAGAGTTTCATGCTGGCAAATCTAATCCAAATCTAATCTATGCTTCAGTTTTCACAAAGCAAATCTTCCAACCCTTCCTTCAAAGAATGAATATGCAGGAAATAAAAGAGCTTGGGTATACGCTAGTAAGTCTGTTTGAGAAAACTTGCTTTTTCTGTTAGTTTTCATACTTGAATCCTTATTTCAGAGATTAGTTTTCATACTTGAATCCTTATTTCAGAGATTACAAGATAGGTCATCTATGTCCTTGGTATTCAATTGTCCCTTTTCCCCAAACTTTAGTTTTTATTAAAATTAATATTAAAATGAATTGCTTAAAGGTGTATAATGAAATAAGCATATTGATTTATGTGTTTTAAGTAACAGTTGTGCAAACTTCCAGTTTGCTGGGTGCTCCCTTTCAAAATTGTGTAAACGAGCAGAGGAAGTGGAGGAGGGGCAGTGGCTGCAAACTGTTGGTTAGAGGAAGGATGCTCAGGGAAGGGCAGCAGGGGGAGGATGCAAAGCCAACCTCTGCTCTGACGCCTGTGATCAGGAACTCTGCCCTTGCCTCAGGCCCTTGTCTCAGATATTTAGTTCAAATATTGGGTTTCACTAAGGCTTTCAAGGTGACAACATCCCTGGCGGCCCAAGCATAAAAGAGCAGGAGTGCCACCCCTGTTCCTCAGAAAATACCATTTGCTTCTCCTTGACACCTTGAAAGGTCTTATGGATATGATTTTTCATTTTAGATCTTAGTTGAGTTTCAGACATTCAATTATTTTTAGTGTGTGCTTATAAAAAGTCGGTCTTGTAACTGTTTCGTGAAATAAACCTAATCTATGGTTTCATTTTATCCTAAAAAAAGTTGTGCCTTAACAATAGGGCATTGTATGTTAATAAGGGAAAACAATCTTTTTAACAGATGGGGAAAATAGGAACCTTTTGCCATTAAAATTCAAGTTATTTTCATGTTTTTAATATTAGAGATGGGAAAACTCATTAAAATTACTTTTGCTTAATCTAGCATTTACAACTAAAGTACATTTTTATAAGTGGCGTCTATCTTGATGTATATAGATTTGAAATGAAACTTGATCCTTTGGTTTTTAGTTTCAGTTAATGTAAGGCCAGGATAGATTACATTCTTTTAAATTTTTACTGTTAACCCAGTGTGCTATTGTATCTGTTCTAGTCCTGAGTCACTTTGGTTAAAAAAACAACCTATTTATGTTTTGTGCCACATCAGTAATTTATTAATGTTAAAAAGTATGTTGTGTTACGTACCAAAACAGTTCCTCGGTAGAGGAGTGTTCTGGTTACCAGTTACTATGAGGGCAAGAAGAATTAAACTTTGTACTTCAAAAGGAGGTTTGGTTTTATGAGATGCTGGCTTTGTAAGTTGTTGATTATTTCCTTAAAGCCTGGCAGCTGTTTGCGTTGCCATTTTCCATTGTAAATGCTTACAGGAAGGCTTTTTCTTTTGTTTAATAATTTTTAAAGTTTGATGGTGAATTAGTTCTGTGGAAAATGAGATAGTTTTCCTTTGAGGTAATATAAGCCAAACTTTCAGAAGTTAAGGATAATGAATAATTAAAACATTTTGTTATATATTGTGTTTGTAAGGGTTCCCAAAGTGTTATAATAAGGTAATTTGTGTAATTGCAGAAGCTGATGTTTGATTATTATAATGTTCCGTTAAAATTCTCTTTGAGGTATATGTTACACGCATAGTAAATTATTCAAGAAAGATCCTGTATTTTTTTAAATAGGAAATATAGCATACCAAGTCATCATTAGATCAAGTAGCCTACAAAGACTTCATCTTTCCCTGAGATGAAGCCCTCTTCTTCATTTATGTTAAGAAGGGAATGTTTATGGGATTTAACTTATGTGCAAAATGTGGACTTTAATTTCCATCTATCCTTATGTCCACCGTTGGCAGTAGTCAAAGCTAGCTTTACAGTCTGTCTAATGGGAGAAACCATAATGAACGGGTGCTGCCGTTGTTTTTTTCCCATTTGATGGTGTTACTCAAGCTACTAGATACATACACATACACAAGAGGTTGAGTTTACACTAAAACTATGAAATAGCAGTCTATGTCCCTGCCTCTTCAAACGTTTTTTATTTTAATCATTCTCACTTTCTGTCAATCCCTTGTTGATGAGAGTGGTTTAAAAAAAACATACTTTTGAATACCCTTCCCCTCACACATTTAATGCTGTAGAGGAACTAGACCACTTCCTGTTGCCAAGGCATGCTTAGGCACCAGAGTTTTCTGTACTTGGCATGCTGTACCCTGCCTCACCCACACCACCAAATTTAAGGTCGGGGGTCCCAATTTCAGACTTTAATCTCTACAAGGAAGCAAAACTATCCCCCTCCCTGTTTTTAGAGCAGTTTTTTGTTTTTGTTGTTATTGTCCCACATAACACTAATTTGTACATGTGCTGTTATAAACTTTTAAGGACAGGGATTATATATTTTGGTGAATTTGCTGTTCCACTTCAACCCCGACAGCTGGCCCAATGTCTTGAACAAATTAGGTGCTTACTATATGCTGAACTAAATTGAATAAAGGGTTACTACTAGCATTAGCATTTCTTATGCCTCAGTTGTGTACTAGTAAGCTGGTTGCTTGTTTTGTTTCCTCTGCAAATATGATTATAACACCACATACACTGAATTATTTTTTAAAGTTGTGCTTCAGTTACTACCCCTTGGCCAATTAGCTCTAGAAAATGTGATTGCTTCCAATGAAATGATTATTCCAAACTCTGCCCCTGGATATACATTGCCAAACAAATTTAAATTTTCCAAATAAATTGGTCATGTCTGATACAATGTCTCTCTCTCTCTCTTTTTTTTTTTTTGCTATGGTAAAATTTATAGAACAAATTTACCTTTTTATCCATTTTTAAGTGGATACACACAATGTTTAAGTGGATACATTCACAACTGTCACCACTATCCATTTGAAGAAGTTCTTCACTGTTCATCATTCCAAACTGTAGCCATTAATCAGTCACTCTCCATCCTCTCTCCCCAGTCCCTAATAACTTCTGCTTTCTGTCTGAATGCATCTACTTTTGAACTCAATTATGTGGGATCCTCTGTTCTCTCTCACCATGATCACAGAAGTCATCTGTTTGAGAATGGGTGTATGTGACAAACAGCTATAACAAGGCTATAATTTGGATCCTTTTTAAAGTAAGAGGGAGGATAGAAAAAGCAAAAGAAGAAAGACAAAGACACATTTGTAGGATGGTGGTAATAGAAAAAGTACAATGAGAAAGATACCTAAGACTTTAGTTTTGTAGAAACTAAGAAGAGGTCATCTAGCTCCTTTCAGATGTTTTAGTTTTTAATTTGGTTTCTTCTGAGGATAAATAAAGCAAACCAGAAGAGTGAGTTCAGACCTTCCATTCTATCACGGGCATAGTGCAAGTTTCTCTTTACCTTTACTGATGGCTGCTTTTTGTTACGTTATTTTAAGCTCATTAACTACACTTTTTAAATATAAGTTGACATTCTTTCAAATTCTACATGATTTTTCTGAAATTTTGCTTGTTACATTTTCTGAGTACTTTTTGAAGAATTATTTGTCAGCTTTACAGATTAGCATTTCCCACTTGACAAAGTTGATTATAAAAATGACAGGGTGACATACCATATTATATCAGTTTTAAGTGTACACTATAACGTTTTTACATTATTAGATCAACAATTTATGTTTATTATAGAAAATTATTCGTCAGCCAAGTAGTAGAATCCCACACACATAATCAAACACAATGAACATATATGTGTGGTAAGTCCTGGAGGTTCCAAGGCCACTTTCAGATTCAGTAATTCCCTAGGAGGACGCAGAACTCAGTAAAGCTGTTGTCCTCGTGGTTATTGTTCATTACAACAGAATGATACAGATTAAGATGAACAATAGGAGAAGGCCAGAAGGGTTCCAGCGGCATGCTGTAGACAGTGCTTATTTCTCTCATCAGCCAAGTGAACAACGTGCACAGAGGATTGCCAGCCAGGGGAGCTCATCCAAGCTTTGGTGTCCGGGATTCTTACTGGACTTGATCTGTAAGGACCACTTCATGGCTGGCCTTAGTCTCCAAAGCCTGTGGAGGTCTGGTGATACCCTGTGACCCAAAGGCCTCAGCATAAATCACATTGTTAACAAAGACTATCCAGTATGGCCCACTGCCCCCTAGTTCTTTACATGTCTACCACCTGTAGATTTCAAGAAATAAGCCTCTTGAGCAATGGTTCTTAAGAAACATCAGAAAATTATGAGGAAGTAAAGCATGGTCTAAAAATATGATAGTCTCTTTACTATTCTTTTTTTCTTTGAGACATTGAATGATCAGGACATTTATAAATAATCAAATTTTATGATCACTGTTTTGAGACTAAGTACTTTTGAGATTAAATACATGTAGCCTAATCAAAATTTTAGGATGACTACGATGCACATAATTTAAACTATGTAGCTGTTGGAATGTAAAATACTTTATACTCTACACTTTTGTTTCCTGAAGATGAACCTCTGTTTTTATGATTTGCATGAATTTGAATAGTATAAATGTTTCCAGCCAGAAAAAAAAAATTTTTTCCCAGAAAATTTTTTATCTTCAGTTCACTCAGAGACAATGTTTTAATGACTCCAGCAGTTTAAATATTGACGTCTTAGAAAAAAGAACGTCTCTGAATATTCATGAAGGCCCCAAGGCTACTTCTTGGAAAAAATTTCCTGGCTTACATGGACAAGAGAGCTTAATAAAGCTGAATGTACTGGACACAAGAAAAGATTCTGAGGACAGCAAATGCTAAAGCAAAAGTCAATGAAAATGTCAAGGCAGTGACTTCTGGGCAGCAGGACAAAGAATAGCACATGCCAACCACTGGTGACAGCAGCCAAGTGTGCCTTCCACTCACTGTCCCTCCCACTCTGAGCACTGGCTCTGTTCCATGATGTTCACAGGATGAGCACCATCTAGATATTTATCTACAACAAAACCTAGTTTGGGACTTTATGAAAACAATAGCTTTCCAAGGACTGCTTCCCCTACCCTATAAATCAAAAACTTCACAAGTTTTAGGTAAGGTATGTTAATCATGTACAGCGACCACAAAGGCTATTTGGTGGGATTCTACTTGTAACCTATTATTCCATCTCTCAAATAACTATTCAAACAAATACAAACCTTTGTGGCAGGTAAAGCATCCCTGAGAGATTTTTTTTCTTTGGGGAGGCAGTGTGGTGCAGTGGTGAACACAGGCCTTAGACTCAGATGGGGTAAACACAGATCTGGTTGAGTGACCTTGGACAAATAAGTTATCCTGTATATGCTGACCTGAAGAGCAGTGACACCGAGGGGACAGTGTGGTGTGAAATAATGACAATGAGGGTGACAATGAAATATTCTGCTTGTACGATCAGCCCTGGCAAAGCTCTGAACCGCAGCTCTGAACCAGGTGTTGTGTGAATAGTGAGCTAAGGTGCCTGTGCTCTCAGCAGCAGTGAATGGAGGGTCTTTACGGAAGGTTCCACAGTATATTTGGGGCATTGTTCCTGGCGGTATATCCTTCATCTCTGATTCTCTGCCTGTGCTGAGATTCTGGGAGCTTCCCATTATTATTATTATTTTTTAATAAATATATTTTTTTATTGATTTCAGAGAGGGAAAGAGAGAGAGGAACATCAGTGATAAGAGAGAATCACTGATCAGCTGCCTCCTGCATGCCCCACACTGGGGATCAAGCCTGCAACCTGGACATGTGCCCTTGACCAGAATTGAACCCTGGACTCTTCAGTCCGCAGGCCGATGCTCTATCCACTGGGCCAAACCAGCTAGGACACTATTATTCTTTAATGATTTTTTTGGGGGGGTAGGGGGTTGAAACACGCTAAGGTGTGTTTATTTGTGGCTAAGAACCCTATCAAACACTTCCTCGACCATTGCTAATTAACCCATTTTTCAGGGACTCAGACATTAATTGCTAAGGGGTTTCCTGTCTTTCAGGTTACCCCTGAGGAGGAAGGCACCTTGGGCAAAGCACTGAAGTTCAAAGAGAAACAGCTACATTATAGTAAGAGGTAACTTCAACACAAGTCTCTTGACATGGAGCAAGAGATAACAAGTTATAGTCACACTGAGCTAGAGAACATGTACACTTTCTTCAGATGGTCAGAAATACCCACTGGTGATGTCTGCAGGCACATAAGGCTGTGGGTGGGGGTACAGCTACGCTAGGTGAATGTTAAGGTGGCAGATCTCTGATCTGGAGTACTTGAGCAAATTCAGTTTCCAGAAGCTACTATATTGAGAACTGCTATGAGCCAGGCACTCTTCTAAGCACTGAGCATTCTCCACCTCATTTAAATTTCTCCACAGTCCTCAGAAGTAGTATCCTACACTCATTGTATAAATAAGAAAATTAAGGCATAGAGAAAGTCAAAGTCATATAGCAGCTACGTTTGGAACCATGACACAGAAAGGTAGGAAAGATGAGGGAGAGAGATAAAGTACCTGCTGTTCTTTTAAGCTCAAGCTAAGAATAGGAATATATTTAATAAATAAATATTCAAATACAGCTGCAAGGCAGACATGCCTTCATCCCTTACCTGAAAGAGAAGGGATGTGTGAGAGAAGCGCGGCTTCCCTCATGAGTCAGTGAGGAGAACATGTTCCCTGCAGTTTAGTTTGTTCTTCCAATTATAGGGACTCCGGATTCCACAGCTTTGTCCACAGCTGTTCATAAACAACTGCCAAAGCCCAACCTCCTCCTTCGTGAGCAGCAATGTTCCAGGGTGAGGCTAGCAGGGTTTATTTCTTCCTATGATATTGTTTGATTTGGCAGGCCTCTGATACCCTGCAAGTTCTTGTATCCTCTCAGGCATCAACCTGTGCTGCACATCCACAGGTCGTGCAGAAACAGGTGGGAAGTTCTGCTTCGTTTGTGGCGAGTGCTTTTCTCGCTTCGAAAGTTGGCTGTGTTGGAGCAGTGGTTTGCAAAGTACAGCATCAGGGTCACCTAGGAACTTAACTATGCAAACTCTCAGCCCCTGCCCCAGAACTACTGACTCATTAGCCATAGGCTGAGGTTCACATCGGTGTTCAAACACAGTTTTCAGCTAATGCTGATGTTTGCTCATTTTTGAGAACATTGGAGTCAAGGTTAAATATAAATCCCTAAATTGTAGTCAATTTTTAATCTAACAGTTTCATTGAGATATAATCCATAAGCCATACCAAATCACTCATTATAAAGTATATCCTATAGGGGGTTTTAGTATGTCTACAGAATTATGCAACCATCATCACAATCACGTTTAAGGCACTACCATGACCCCCAAAGAAACCTGTGCCCATTAGCTGCTCCTCCCTGCTTTTCCTTCAGCTCCCAGGCCTCTGAATTTAGGCAATCACTAACCAATTTGGTGTCTGCAGATGTGCCTACTCTGAACATTGCATATTAATTAGATAATGCAACACATAGTCTTTTGTGATTAGCTTTTTTCCCCCACTTAGCATAATGTTGCAAGAGTCATCCTTGCTGTAGATGTATCAGTAATTAATTCTTGTTTATGGCTGAATAATATTCCATTTTGGGATATACCACATTTTATTTAATTATTCTTTACTTGATGCACATTTAGTAGATTCTAATTTGGTCTTATTAAATCCATGGTACAAGCTTCCTTCAAACTTGTGTTAAACATCTACATGTGAAAATTTTGCATTTATACACATTAGTAATTCTGAATTGTTAATTAGTGCCAAGTGTATCATGAGCACTTATGAAGATTCTAATTGCATAGGCTTCTCCTGCCTGCAGTAGATTTGGGGTTTGTAAGACTTTTCTTAAAGCTATTATTACTGCCACCAAATCAGAAATAAATTGAGCATGTGGGATTTCATATGATGGCTGTTTATGAGTTCCTCACTGCATCTGTTAGCAGGGGCAGCCTCATGGGTGCTGGGGGCTGAGCTCTGAGTCCTGGTTCCAGTGCTTAGGTGAATAGTGCACATGAGACTTGTCTGGGTATCATGACTCCTGCCCCTTCCTTATGAATCAGAAGTTCCTTAGAGATTGTGGCACCAAATGTTTAACTCAAATACAGAAATAACATTGTCCGTAATCCCCTTTTTGTAGCATGTCCACAAGGAGACTTAAAGCTTATGTGGTGGAGACATATATGTGCCTTACAGGTAGAAAGGCAATTCTGAACTAAGATATATACATTAAGAGGGATGCCAGGTGTCAGGGACAAAGGACTCAGAGGACTTTAATCTCAACAATGATGACTACTGTAGGAAACCTACATAAAGCCACGGGAATATTCTATCTCAGGCTGAGACTATCCAACAAACAAGGCCATGAAATCTCTCTCCAGCAGAAAAAATATTTATTTCTAAGCAACAGATAATCAGAGGCACCTCCAAGAACTCAACTCAGTGTAGTTCTGCATATTGGAGATTTATGATCTTAGAAATCACTGATGTAGAAGTTGAGGATATTAAATAATCAAAACCATCACTGAAATTTTAAAAATGCTTCCATTGTTCTTATAAATAACCAATAAATTCTACACCCTAATAAAAGATGAGGAGCTAGACTATTCTCTTAAAAAATTGCTTCTAAAATTTGAGTATTTTGCCCTAACTCGTTTGGCTCAGTAGATAGAGCATCAGCCTGCAGACTGAAGGGTCCCGGGTTCGATTCCGGTCAAGGGCACATGCCTGAGTTGCAGGCTCGATCCCCAGTGGAGGTGTGCAGGAGGCAGCCAATCAATGATTCTTGTCATTGATGTATCAATCTCTCTCTCTCTTTCCCTTCCTCTCTCTTTGAAATCAATAAAAACATATTTAAAAAATAATAATAAAATTTGAGTATTTTGAAATCAGAGGAAGAATTTTAAATGCTTCAGCTCTTTAATAACTTCTAGGACTATTCTCTTTCCTCCCCTTTAACTCTTTTGGTTGGATCTTATCAGGAATATCATTGCATAATTTCCCCCCCAAAAAAATTTAACATGAATTCAAGTTTTCCTAAGGCAGGAATGACCCTGTGAGTGCCAGCTACCCCCTGATATTTCAAAGATCATATTTGATTTTTTGTCACTTCCAAAAGGTTTAATTTCTAGTTGAACAGTTCATTTGAAGCTTGGAGCAAATGGAGAGCAACCATGACTCACAGTGCATTTAGTGCCGAAGGCCAGCACCTTGTGGTCTCCATTTACCCTCTAGAACTTGCATCCCTTCCACCCAGCCAGCCTGTTTGCCAGCCAATCCTGCCTCGGGGATTAGGATGAGAACATCAGGCAGGAAGGACTTCCTCTTGTTGGACAGAGAGCAGAGTGGTTTCTTTCCTTAGCCAGATTTCTGATCGTAGAGCAAGATTTCCACAGCTCTGGTGGGAATTCTTCCCAGATATGTCCTGGGTCAGATCTTATTTCACAGTAGGAATGCAAACGGCACACTTGCGAAAGTTTTTCTTTCTGTGTCCAGTGAGTTTAGTTCTCTAGCTGGATTAAGATCTTTGGTTACATCAAATCTCCGGTTGGCAGCAGACCAGACCTAATTTTTCAAAGAGAACATTGTCGTGAGAAATATTTTTTAAAGTGGCTGTAATTTTGCCTAAAGCAGCTGTCGGCAGGGAAGCAGTGGGGTGGCATGGGGCCGCAGTGAAATGGTCTTTCTCAAAAACACTTTATTCTCTGGAGAAGTGATAAAACATTCCTCAGTGTGTCAAACAGTTGTTTTGGACTGTAAGCCAAACACGTCTTGGAAACCTCAGCAGCTTAAATATCCCAACAAAAGGAAACATGTAAAATTGTAAGGTCTGTCAGACAAGAAAATGATACAACCGCTAACAGTAAGGGCCGAACTGCCAGGGTGATAGGTCACCCTCAGCCCTGGACCCCTGGAGAGCGACAGGGTGGATCCGCTAACCCCGTGGCTGTGTTTAGTTAAAAGTTCAGGAATAGTCCTTCATTACTGAGCCCTGTCAGGGGCAGGAGTTAGGGCCCTCCAGAGACGAGGGTATTTCCTTTGGAAGTTCACCACCAGGGCTCTGGGGTAGCGGTGTCTGTATTTCAGTACCCCGCTGTCTCTCATTAGCTGCATGGTCTTGGGCAAGGTAATCAGTGAGAAAGGGGCGTAAACACACTACCAAATAGTGCTATTTTTGAGGATGAAGTGATATAAATTAAGGAAAATCACACAGCGCTAAAAGATGAGGTTAAATGATGTCATCTCTCTCCTTCCCCCCTCTCTCTCCCTTGGTTCTCTGTCTGCCTAGGTGTTGTCTTCATTCTCTCCTTCTATGGACCGCCTTTCTCCACAAGATGGGTTCTCAGCGAGCCCAGATCTACGTTCCTCCAGCAGAGCCCACCAGCATGGAAAACTCCACAGACAAGTCCTGGAAAGGGACAAGACAGGGCCTGTTGAAGAAGGAAGGTTAGACAGGGGAAATATAGTTACTAAAACCCAGTCAGCAAGGATTCATCTATGAGAATGAGGTGAGCCCCTAGTCAAGGGCAGCAGAAACCATCCCCTCCTCAGGCTTCTCACTTGTTCTTTCCTGATGGAAGGCCCAGGTCTCAACATCTCCATTCTGCAGCCACAGATTTCCTTCTTTGTTCCTACGACCGCACAGGACACTTTTTTGGCACCTGGCTCTTCTCTGCAGTATTGGGCTGGGGAGGGACAGGACATCCAGATTGAACTGCATCTCTGTTGTTATGCTCAGAATTATATCTCTGTCAAGTTCCCTGGACCTTCTTCTTCCATAGATTTCCCAGCGTCAAGGCTAAGCCCTTATCACTCTGTTAGTCCAAGTAGTAGATGGCTGTAGCCTAATGGCTGGTGGAGAAGGCAGTTTGCAATGGGAAACAGGCTTTCGTCCTTATTCCTGGTCGTTGGCTCCATTCTGGCAAGAGGAGACGTGAAGCAGCAAGCCCTCTAGTGGACTGTCAATATGGCAGATGTGACACTCAGATGAACTATTCAAGATTGAAGTGGTAAAACACCTGATTTGTCCCATCTAATAATTCGGGCAATTCATAATCTAATAGGCAAAGTTTAAGCACAAAAGGGCCCCGAGCGATGGGTAACAGACGAGGGTAGGAGTGCCCTGATGTCAGCACCAGCCCTTCTGTGGGGGGAGGACTTGAGGTCCCGGTGAAGATCTGAGGGAATAGACGTGACCTTTTTTATAAGAGCCACCCACAGAGTTAACTCCTTGAGTAGTTAAGACATTTAAAGCGTTTTCTCCACTTCCACAGTGCTGTCATTGAGAAGTGATTTTTAAAAGTAATGGTCTACATCCTAAAAATTTTCTGTTATAATGAGCAAATAACAATGCATGTTCAAACACTTGTATGAATTATTTATTTACTCTCCTTATCTCTGCATTAGCAATTTCTAAAATCATAAAGTCAAGTTTCCCAGCGATAAGCAAAAATTCCAGGGAGGTGCCCCTTATTCTCTGTTGCTTACAAATAAATATTTTATTTAGTTCAATGGACTCAGTCAGCTATTACCAATCTTTCCCCAAGTCCTGGTTGGCCTGAATTTTGCCCACTCTTGCCTGAGTAAAGTGAGTGAAATTGTACCTGCATTAGTGTGCATGGGTTGCCTTAACAAAATACCACAGATGCAGTGTCTGCAATGATAGAAATTGATAGTTTCACAGTCTGGAGGGCAGAGGCCCCCATCAGAGTCCAAGTTGGGTCGGTTCTTCCTGAGGCCTGTGAGAGAGACTCTGTCCCAGGCATCACTCCCACTTTCTGGAGTTCACTGGCACCTTTGGCATACCTTGGCCTCACCATGATCTCTGCCTTCGTCTTGCCATGGTCTTCTTGTGTGTTTAAATTTCTCTGATTTACAAGAACATAAATCGCCTTAACTACACCTGTAATCACCTCATTTCAAAATAAGGTAACATTATGAGATACTGGGCAGTAGGACTTCGATGCAGAAATTTTTAGGGAAGACCATGCAACGCATAGTAATACTCCTAAGAAGAAACAGGATAAGGATAAGAATGGAGAGACTAGGAAGAAGCACTTTTAAAAATCCATGGTTATAACAATTTAAGAGCTGTTTTAGTTATTGTGTTTTGTTTGCTTTTTAAAGGGCTAACATATTTCAGAGCATCTGACATTTGATTTTTGAAAAAGTTTAAGTTTTCAATTAGTATTTAAATGCTTTGAGACACCTAATTTGGTAAAGTCATCTACTTTGGTGTATTTTTGATGTAAATAGTATGAGCATATTTAGATGAATTAATTTAAAAATAAGAACTGAATATTAGAAAAATAGCATTGAGTGTCCCATAGAAGAATGCCCTGCAAATATTAATGAATATGTTAATAGGAGGCTGCAGAAAATCCTGATACGGAGTACCATCGAGTTCTCAAATGTTCTGGCTCATTTTCCGGGTTTCTCAGTACAAACAAGAGCCACCCTATGGAATTCTGTGTCCCAGGCTCAGTCTGGATGGCAGGCGGTGGGTCTGGGAGGTGGGATGTAAAGAACTTTGAATGCTAAGCTAACACCAATTTTCAAACGTACTTTTAAAAAATATTTTTATTAATTTCAGAGAGGAAGGGAGAGGGAGAGAGAGACAGAAACATCAATGATGACAGAGAATTATTGATCACCTGCCTCCCGCATGCCCCCTATTGGGGATCAAGCCTGCAACCTGGGCCTGTGTTCTGACCAGGAATTGTACTGTGACCTTCTGGTTCATAGATCAATGCTCAACCACTGAACTGCGCTAGCTGGGCTTCAATCATCTCTTAACTGTGGAATCTTTTGTGTAGATAATATATCACACATACAACTGAATCCATAAAACAGACTAAAATGAACATTCTCAATTGTTATTCTTGTACCCCTTGGCTCAGAAACACCTGGAAATAACAGGTAAGAAGCAGACTCTGGGCCTGTGGTAGACTTCCTGATTCAGAAGTTTAACATTGGGGCTCAGGAATCTGCATTTTAACAAACATCTAAGAATATATCATACATACACAAAAGTTTGAGAATTGCTTTTTTAGCCTAATATATGTTCTGGCAAAAATTTGCCTTAGTGCATGTTAGACTCAGCATCTGGGTTCAAATCCTGCTTTTCCCACTTTGTAGCTCCTTGATTTGGGCACAGTGCTCATTTCGCTATTCCCCAGTTACATGACCTTACATGTTCTTGCAAGTGTCCAATTAAACAATGCACATAACACAGTCCCAGCAGTGCTACGGCTCACTAGATGTCCATTGCCATTAATCACCATTACCAATGCTGCTTACTGCCACTGCCATTCTCCGGATGCCGTCTACCAGGTGGACCTCAGTGAATTGCTCAGGACAATTCATCATCACTACCATCTAAATGAGTGCCTGCTTCTCCTCCCCCTGGAAGTGTCCACACTGTCCCTGGGAAACTGATCACAAAGCTCCCCATCCCATTGGATGCGGCCCTTGTCACTTTTAGTTTGGGGCTCACATTTTCATCATGGGTGTTTCCTCTGACCACCAGAACTCATTCCCCGTTGGTGGGTCTTGGTTATTTCAGTTCTTCTAGCCCATGGTTCTCACCCATGAAAGTGCATGTGAATCATCTGGGGATTTTTTTTTAAATGCGGCCTCTGTGTCTGTAAAGTCTGGGATGAGGCTGAGATGACACCTTCCCAACAAGCCCACAGGGACGCCCCAGCTGCGGGCCCAGGAAGCACACTCAGAACAGCAAAGCTCAGGAAAGTGGGGCATCTCGGTGTGGTTCTCCCCGGATCCCCCGCATTAAGTATTGTTCCTAGAACATCTCAGGTTAGATCATCCAAGAGACCTGGCTGCCTGCCCTCAGGCTCAGAGGCTCAGGAGAAGGCTCCTAGGAACGTGGTGCTGTCCCTGCTCCAAGGACTTCTACACTCCTGTGTTCTGCATGCCACCAACACCATTTTCTGGTGAGTAGGAACTTTATTTATATGATCTTATTTAACCATTATTGTTGTTATTTTATAAAATAGAAGGCCTGGAGAGATATACGAACTTATGGTTGACTTCCCCTTGAGTGTTACATTAACTAAAAAGAAATCTTAATGTTCTTAGATTTTACAGTTGTAGAAGGCTGTTTTAACTGACTTTATTTTAACTGTCATCAGATGATATGTTTTTATTGATTTTAAGAAGGGGGGAGAGAAAGAAAGAGAAAAACATCAATGTGAGAGAGAAGCATTGATGGGTTGCCTCCCTGACCAGTATTGAACCTGCCACCTAGGTATGTGCCCTGACCGGGAATCAGCCTGCAACCTTTCTGGTGTACAGTACGATGATCCAACCAAGTCAGCAGCTCAGCTGGAGCCTGACTTTTGAAATTTAGCGGAAAAGTAAAAAGAAAATTTTTCTAAAATAGCTATTGGGGTGTGTGTGTGTGTGTGTGTGTGTGTGTGTGTGTGTGTTTCTCTAGCCGTTTTATTCAAAAATGAAAGTCATGATATGGATAATTTACGAAAAATAAATAACCCTCTTGATTGCCTTGCTTCCTGCTTTTGTTTTGACTGTAAGCCTGGTTTCTACAGAGGGAAATATCAAACTCCACCACACGGGGGAAGCAAAGCATCACTCTTCCTACCTCAACTAACAAGCCATGCTTTCAGGTTAGGGCTGAATTTCAAAATCCTGAAAATAACAGAAATAATTTTCCTCATAATAAACCTGTCCCGCTGGTTGAAATCCCACAGGTATAATCTTCTAACCAGAAAGTTCGTTTGAAGAATCATGTCTTAAGTAAACTCTATTATTTAGGGAAACAGCTCACTTTTTGTAATTGTGTCTAACCCCACCAGCCCCGCAGGCAGGCAGGTCAGAGGATGCAGGGCATATTAATTGAATTCCAGGCCAGCATAGCACTTTGACCACAGCGTCCGGCAAAATGGAGAGGCAGCGGGGAAAAAGACAAGAAATCTCCAAGGAAAAAATACTGATTTGGATGGGTGCTGTGCCTAAAGAGCTAAAACACAGGCAACCCTGAAGAACCACTTAAAACACACACACACACACATACACACAGAAAGAACTTTGTGGAATTATTTCGGAAACCATTTAAATATGATTCGAGCTAATATCTAGACTACCAGCTATTTTGGGAGGTGATAGGTTTTGTTTTTATTTGTCTGATCTGATACTGTGAGCTTATTCTTTGGACATGCTTCTATTTTATCTCCATGCAAACTGACAAAATCTTGTTCATCCAGAGGAAAAATGAGGCAAAAGAGTGATGATTTCGGATTTCATACATCATACATGCATGCAGGTTCAGTATTCTGTCATTCATTCAGCCTTGGCCTCATGTCACACAGAAATGGCTAAATTCTAAAGGGAGACACGAGCTCTTGCATCCCATTCCTCTTCTTCTTTAAGGCTGAAGGCTGAACACAAAGGAGAGTTTAAAAAGCAAATCCTGGTCACTGAATCACTGTCACGATGTCCTTCCTCGATGGGTTCATGTGTTAGCTCATGCAGGAGTCACCGTGCCGGCTGACCGGGCTTCAGGACGTGGGGCTGGGCAAGGCACTCGCAGTGTCGCCCTGTAATGTGAGTGAAACTGTGATGAGAGAGCAATCCCAGAGACAGAGTCCCAAGGTAGCATGCAGCCAGAGGGTGCTAGAGCGTGGGATTGCCAGCAAGCAAACTCGCTGACTTCCTCAATTCCATTACATGGTCACTAGCCCTGGCTTGGCTTCTGAGTTCCAGAACCACATATGCAAACTCCCTACCTGAGACCTCCACAAAGACACTGTGGCTTCCTGCTCACGCCCCACCCCAGGGAAAGGCGTTACCATAGTCATCCTGGGTTCTTCCTTTTCCTCATTCTCGCCTGAGAGTAACCAGTAACATCTTCTGTTTCTCCTTTAAAACATACCTTGAACCTATTAATCTCTCTCCATCTCCATTATCACCATCTGGGTCCAACAACAATCCTCTTCACCTGCAGAACTGCACACACCCTCTTATGACCATCCTCTCTAGCTGCCCCCAACCCAGGCCTTTCGCCATCCAGAGTTATGAGTGATCCTTGGAAATAAAAATTGTATCAGATTTAGGACTTACTTAACTGTCTTTAATTTAAGCCCATTGCTCTTCTGATCCAAACTCCTCCCCTTGGCCTCTGGTGACCATCCACTGGCCCTGCAGGATTTGCTGGGAACTCCCCTGGTGTTTACTAGTCAAACTCCTATGTCCCAGGAAATCCTCCATCCCCAACAAACCAGGGCAGCCAGTGTCCCCAAGTCCTGAAGGGTTCATCTCCTACCCACTTCTCCAACCACATCCTGTTCCACTTTTCTCTGTGCTCACGCGGGTTCAGCCACCCTGACTTTGTGTTGTCCAGTAAGCAGGAAACTGCATTCTCCTTGCCCTCAGCCTCTGCCCTGCTCTTTCCTGTGTGACTCCTCTTCCCTGACCTTCAATGCTGCCTTCGTCACAGCCCTCAGGCCACGACCCTAGGGCGATTCTTCATGGATCTCCTGCTCTTACCTTCCACCAAACAAGCTGATCGTATTATCCAGGTAATTGTTTTATGCAATTTCCCTATTAGAAGGTATGCTTTTAAGATTAGAAGCATAATCTAATGTTGTTGTTTTTTGTTCACCACGGTGTCTAGAACCGTGCCCAAGACCTACTTGTTGCTAGTTAATATTTGTTGGATGAATTTTACATGTGAGCACCTGAGGTATCTTTTCTTTAAAAAAATATTCTTATTGATTCTAGAGAGGAAGGGAGAAGGAGGGAGAGATAGAAACATCACTGATGAGAAAGAAGCAAGCCCACACCCAGGGATGCGACCTTGACAGGAATCGAACCTGGAACTCTTCAGTCTACAGGCCAGCACTCCATCCACTGAGCCAAACCACTCAGGGCCTCGGGTATCTTTTTGTTAGTTCTAGTTGAATTTTCTACTTATTTTACTCTACATTTTCAACTTACTCTTCTCAGCTTAGGTCAGTGGCTCTAAAACTTTGATGTGCAGAGGTTCATTAAGTAATTCATTTGTGAGTCTCATCTGCAGAGATCTGATCCCCAGGGGAGCAATAAAGCCCAATACTGCACTTTAGCCACCAGCCCCCCCCCCCACCACCACTCACAGCAGGGGGGTGGCCTATAGGCCCCATTTTGAACTGCGCTGAGTTCCACTTTTTGTAAAATTCCCTTCTGCGCCTGCTCTCTCATTCCAGTTTTATTTCCCACTCAATAGCCACTGCTTGCATGCCATCCAATTCTCACATTCTCCTCACTCAACATTTAATTTAATAAGCACCCTTTCCTTATTGGGAACACAAGGACAAAAGACATATGTTTTTACCTCAGTTATATATTTCTGTATGTTTTCTAGGAACCAACTTAAACATCACTGTTCTATGAAGCCTTCCTTAAGTTCCTTCACAGAATTATTTGATCTGCTTACTCAAATTTGGTCTTCATTATTTTCACCACCAACAATCTATTTTCATATTTTAAAACAGGAAGCATGGATTTTGTCTGATTACAGGTCTATCTCTTCCAAGAGACTATGGCTTCCTTGAAGACAAGGATCCTGTGTTATCCATTTTTATTGTTTCTAATTTTAGCAAATAATAGGTGATTAAAAAAACACCTAAAATGAATAGGCAAAATGAATGCATTCACTGATGAGCTTAGAAAGAGAAACAGATAAGTAAGTAGCCACAATACTGTGCAATAAATGATATACAGAGAAGCAATTAGTTGTGTCAGGTTGTTGGGAGGTTATGACAAATTCAAAAAGAGAAGCTAATAGTTTATAAGAGTTTTCAGGTGAAAGTGTGTGAGGACCAGATGGAGGAGGAAGAATGGGTATCCCAGGAAGGAGAACAAGAGAAAAAGTTCAGAGTCACAACTTGCTGGAGAAACAGAGGACCCACCTGCGTGCACCAGGCACAGGGCCTGCAGAAGGAATGGGGAAGGTTGCGCAGGCAAAGGCCACTAAGTCCACGGCAATTGTGAGCAATGGGAGAGGAGATGCATCTGCTTCATGGAGATAGCTAGTAGCAATGTAGAGGAATGAGTATCAAGGACAGACTAGAGCCAGGAAGATCAGTTAAAATGCTTTTGTAAAAGACAGTAAATTAGAGTTGAAACTAGGTCAAAGGCAAGGATCATGGAGATGAAGCATGTGGTAAACAGAATCACGACCCCCAAAGAGGCCTCGTCCTGAGCCCCAGAGCCTATGAGTGTGTTGCTTTACATGCCAAAGGGTACTGCAGGTTGCCCATCAGTTGGTTTTCAGTTGGGGAGACTGCTGTGGGTCATCAGGGTGGACCCAAAGGTGGCAGTGCCAGATGGACTCAGCCTCATGTCCTTGCTGGCTTTGAAGGAGGGGGAAGGGACCAGTAGCCTAGGAAAGCAGGTGGCCTCAAGAGGTTGAACAACTTACGGAAACAGATTCTCCCCTAAAGCCTTGAGAAACGAACCCAAGCCCTGACGCCTTGATTTTCCTGATGCCAGGCACACATATCAGACTTCTGACCTATGACACTGTAAGACAATAAGGGTGTTGTTTAAGCCATCAAGTTTTTGGTAATTTGTTACAGCAGTGATATAAAATTAAAACAAGCGGTTTATTTGAGAGACACAGAGGTGGAATTGAAAGAAAAACATGTTAAATGTTATTATCTATTATTTTCCAGTATTCAGTTCTATAGATAGAAGTTAGTGAGATCATTTATTAGAGCAGTGATTACAGGAAGGAATGCAAATATGTTCGTAGATGCTAAAGGAGACAGAGGCATGTAAGATTATTATTAAACTCCCATGATTTTGCTTACAACATCCCTCATTTCCATGATCACTGCCCCTGACCTAGTTTCAGCCCTAATTTTCTGTCTTTTACAGTAACTGAAGCAGGGAAAAGAGGAGGAAGAGCAGGTTTGTGGGAAAAGAATGGGAGTTCAGTTTCTGACGTGTTACATTGAGATGCCATGGGACATCCAAGAAGAGTCAGCAGCCACCCAGTAACCAGTTGCAAACATTGGTTAAGGGTTCAGAGGAGAAGTCAAAGCTATCAGAACACAACTAAGAGTGACAGAAGGTTCTTGCAAATTGGGATCTAATGAGGTCCCTCATGGAAATGCTATGAATAGGAAAAGAAAACTGAGCCCAGTCTTTGGGGTAAACCATGTTAAGGTCGACACCAAACAAAGGGGAGAAAGCAGAAAGAAACAAATGCATCCAGACAAAACGAGGTCAGAGCAAGGAGGGGAATCTGAAGAGAGTGGTTTCATGGGATCTAAGAAAGGAGGAAAAGATCCATTGTGTCCAAGTGTCAGAAAGTTAGGTAGGATGGGGCAGGGGACATTGGCGTGGCTTCTGGTGCTGACTTAGAGCTTCGGCCTGGTTTGCAACTCACTAAAGTTGTATGACAAGGCAGCGACTTCACTGGGTTCCTTCATCTGTAAAAAGCAACACTGCATTGGTTTCCTAGGGCTTTTATAACAAATTGCCACAAACTATGTAACTTAAAACAACACAGATCTAACCTCTTCCAGTTCTGGAGGCCAGAGATCTAACATGATTGTGCTGATAGGCTTCACCGCCTGTTCCAGTTTCTGGTAGCTGCCAGCACTCCTTGTCTTGTGGCAGCATCCCTCCAGTCTCTGTGCTCACGTTGCTTCCTCCTCTTCTGTGGGTAGCCTTTCTCTGCCCCTCTCTTGTAAGGACACTTGTCATTAGATATGGGACTCACCATGTTAATCCAGGCTAGATGCCCCCTCTCAAAATCCTTAACTTAGTCACATGTTTTGGCCCTAGAGAGTAATAGTCATTCTGTTATCATAGTCAGTAAATATTCACAGTTTCTGAGGACAAGGGCACGCACAGATTTTTGGGGGCTACCAGTGAACTCACTACCAATGGAGTGGAGGACAGTCAGACCAAATAATCTCTAGTCCCTCGCAGCATTGATATTTGGTGATTCACCAACAGGCTTGCAATGCTGGAAACTCTATTATTATTTACCACAGTTCAAAGTAATTGACAGACTCAATGAGTATTTATTTTAACTATGAGAATAACTTGCATCTGGTTTGCATTAGTTTTTAAAAGACTTTCATGTGCCTTACTGTGGTTGGTGTGTCCCTGACCCACACATAATGTGGCCTTTTGGGGAGCTGCATACTTTTGTTTATTTACCTGACTTCTCTTTTCCTACTATGGCTTAGTCTGAAAATTCTTTGCCCAGTGAAGTTTGGTGACTATCGATGTCATAAGGGAAAACTTCTGATTTTAGAACAGTAAGAAAGTTTTCTTAATTTCTTTGAAATACATTAATTACACCCTGTGAAGATGCTGGTGGTTAGAAAAGGGAACCCCTGTGTCAGTAAATACTTGAATGAATAGATAATTTATGAGTGTATTCAGTGTTCAGGGGCAAAATTTACATATAAAGTGGTTTTGTAAATTGCCGTAAAATAGTTTTGAGCCTTAAGCATTTTCCTTGCTTACATTTTTAGATTGCTTTGTAAGCTCTTAGTTCACAAAAAGTACAAAGACACACTCTAGCCCTGGGAGCAGGAGTTATTTCAACACCTGATTTAAAGGAGTTTCAAAAACAAATGAGATTTTCTGCTATTGTTAAAAGAGGCCAGGTTGCATTTTTATGTGGATTTTGTGCCAATTGAGACAGGAGCACCCCTTCCCTACTTTCAACCATTCCTTCCCTAATCTGGGTGCTTTGAGAAGATTTACTGTCTAGTTTGCCTTTCCTTTTGCTAATATTAAATATTTATCAAGGAAAAGAGAAGAAAAAGCTCAAGTCATCTAAGAGTCTGCAAGTGCTTCGTAGCACACACACCACTGCTAGTATTTGTTTAGGAGATTCCAGGACAACTGTCCACCAGCATTTTTAAAAATTTGACAAGTATAGAAACTAGATATTTCTATCCACCAAGTTCCCAATATTTGCGCTCTTTTCTCTACTCTGTAGGAAATGAAAAAGGCAGAACTCTAGTTTCTACATCCATCAAAGGCTAAGAAACAGTTTGACATCTCTTAAAGCTGTATGCTGGAGAAAGAACAATGGAAACCCTCTGCACAAATTGTAACTAACTAAGTGTTCCTTTCAAAGGTCATTTTCAGAAGGAGAAGGGAAAAAAAGCAAGATCTATCTACAAAGAACTTATACCAAAGTAAAGAATGGGCAAGTGGCTGGTGAAAGCACATTGGAGGTGACCTACACTTGTTGCAAAGGTGATACTTTCTGCCCCAGGAGCAAGAATACCACATGGTGCATTTGATGTACCTGCCTTCTCGATATTGTGATATTTAGTCGCATCACTTCCCAATTTAAAGTCCCAGTCTCCTAAGTCTGGCTTATAATGCTGACCTGGGCTTTGCTTACCTAACTAGCTTCTTGCCCCTTGCACTCTACAGCCCTGTCCTCTTTGAACGTGTCACTTACAAGGCTTTGTCCCATGTCTCTGCCATTTACCTCCTGGACCCCCACTCCAGCCTCTGCCTCTCCTTGGCCAGGCTCTCAGTGCTTAGATATATTATTTCTTATTTCTGTAATGAGTCCCTCTCCACTTTTCAATTAGCTGGCTTCTTTATTAACACTCAGCTTAAGTGATCACACCTCTTCTCTTAGGATTTAGCAGCCTTTCTTTTGTGCCTAAATAGATCCCTTTTCTGTAGAACCTATCACCACCTATTATTTATTCTTCTGCCAATCTCATTTCTCTTATCTTCTTGAGGACACAGATTATTATACTTATTAGCTGCTCAATAAATATTTTTTGAATAAGAGAATAAAGAAAATGTTTGAGATCTGACATGTGGTTTTGATGAGCTAGAAGACCATAAAACTTGTGTCTACTAAGGAATGAGCTTTCTTATCTGGTTTAGTCAATATGATTCATTCCAGGGCCTAAATATTGTCAGGGCAAACGGGTAACTTTTGTTATTTCTTTGTCACTGAATATAATTTAGCTCAGAAGCTTTCATTTTTCTTGGATGGAAAAACGTTTAATCTTGCCACCTCTAGATAATTCAATCACTTCTGGTTTAAACTCACTCTTTCTTGGGCAAATACTTAGTTAAATCTAAAGTTTCTCCATTGCCTCCCCCTGCCTCCCCCACAACTCCTCTGTGTCTGCCCTGGGAGTTACAGAGGAGCCCTGGCCTCTGGGCTCATCCAGCTGCCTCAGTGGAAGTAATCCGCTGCCAATTCTCTCTACTCAGGCAACTGTGGGGACCTCTCCAGGGAGCGAGCTTGCTGGTCTGTGGACTTGGCCCCATGTCAGCTTTGCAGTGTGTGCTGATTTTCCAAAGCTCAGCTGTGACTTCCATCAGGACCCTAGCTGGACTTCCAACCATAGTGTCCACTTCAGGGACCTTTGGCTTGAAAACAACTGTCTCTTTGGTGAGTTTTCTGGCTGTCAGCCCTCAGCCACCTTCCCTGGGAACATTTCCTTATGCAGTGGGAGTCCAGGGGAACCCAGGGAGTTGTGGATGGCTCTCTCTGGCTCTAGCTCTTGTCCTCACAACTCTCCCCTGAGATAAGGCAAGTGGAACCACTTAGCATAGTTCTGAGAATATAGCAGAATTGACTATGGAGCTAATCTGAACTGAGTGGCTGGGAAAGATTGGACTCTTCCTCCCCCACTACCAAGGGCCAAGGCTCCCCAAGAACCAGCTGAGTGGGTATCCTTGGAGAAAAACACAAACCACCTGAAAAGAAGCAATTTTTCAAGGCTAAAATTTAGCCTTGTGTAAGATTATGAGAATGTGGACGTACCCATGGAATGCCAATGCCAGTACAATGTGATAGAAGAGATCAGGTGAAGAGTTTGACCGTATTATTAAAAGACTTAATATTTTCTATATCTGGTCCTGCAATTCTAAACATAAGAATACACCTTAAGGGAGTTTTAAAAAATACTGTGTATGTATAAGATAAAGTATAAGGCTGTTTTCTAAGGACTACTTATAATAATAAAAGACAGAAAATATTCTGAGTATAGCACAACAATGAAATGGATTACTATTTGGATGTTAAGAATAATGTTATAAAATAATATTTAATGTCATGGGGAGATGTGTGTGGCATATTGTCAAAAAATAAGGAAGCTAAAGATGTATGTCCTGGCTCAGTAGTTGTGTGTCAACCTATGAACTAAGAGGTCACGGTTTGAATCCCTGTCAGGGCACATGCCCTGATTGCAGGCTTCATCCCTAGTAGGGACCTGGTGGGAGGAGCCAATCAATGATTGTCTGTCATCATTGATGTTTCAATCTCTCTATCCCTCTCCCTTCCTCTCTGAAATCAATAAAAAATTTTTTTAAATAAAAATATATTTTAAAAAAATTTATATATACCCTGGCTAGTGTAGTTCAGTTAGTTGAATGTCACCCCATGCACTGAAAGGTTGCTGGCTCAATTCTTACCAGGGCACATGCCTGGGTTGCTGGCTTGATACCTGGTAGGGGGCATACAGGAGACAGCTGATTCATGTTCGCTCTCATATCAATGTTTCTCTCTCTCTCCCTTCCTCTTTATCTACAATTCAATACAAAACCTTAAAAATATTATTTAATTTCTATTAACACAGAGACTAGATAACCTTATACATGCATACACACACAGCACGCACATACACTCCGTTATTACACATGAAGGGCAAAACAAAAGAAAGACTGGAAATCTCTACAACAAAACATAAACTGATTTTCTCTGGGTGGTGAGATTATTCTTCTTTTAGTTTTCTTAGTCTTACTTGCTTAGGTATCAAAAAATCCCATAAAAACTTGTGTTTTTTAATCAAAGAAGCAAAATTCAAATTCACCTTCTATTTTATTTATTATAAAGGTCAGCTCCAAATCCTCAGATGGTTGAATTGTCATTGCACTTATCTGTGTTTTCTTACACAAAAGCACATTATTCCTCCTGTACCCTAACCTTTCCTTGTCTTGTATTAGAAAGATAATATAATTAGTTGCTTGTCTCATTAAAGCGGGTTTAGTAATCAAGGCATTTCTTGAGACAAGGCAGATGTTTCTGATTAATTTATGCTGGTTGATTAGATTAAAACTCTAATGGAAATATTCATCCATGTTAAAATGAGCTTTGCCTGAGTTTGTCATGCTAAATGGTTGTAAAGCCTAGATTTATATTGATGTAAGTAGATTTACCTGGATTGACTATGGCTATTTGGTTATTGTTTGTATTTAAAAAAAAAAAAAAGAAAACAAAATTATCATCTTTTGACATAAAATATGACACCATGGTGGAAGCCAATGCTCTTTGTGTTTACCTTCTTTCCCTTTTTTTCATTTTAATTGTTTAATTATTTCAACTGAATAAATATCCACTTATTTCTTCCTCCATATTAAGCCCTGTGTTCATACCAGGAAGAGACATGTAGTTAAGGTCTAAATGCTCCCTGCTTGTGTCTCTGCTCTAGTGGCACATTCAGACACACATGTATTGGGGGGCGGGGGGAGAAGGGTAAGAGGGAGCGGAGGCTTCCTAGGCAGAAAAAGTAGTTTGAAAAGAGAATGCTGAACATTATAGTGTCTGTATTTTCAGGAGCTATTGAGTGGAGTGGTGTGGCAGGACCACAGGGTCAGTTTGGACGGTGGAAATAAGCTAGACATTTAAATTGAAATCAAGCCCAGCTGCCGTGGCTCTGTGGTTGAGCATCCACCTGTGAACTGGGAGGTCAGGGTTCAATTCCAGGTCAGGGCACATGCCTGGGGTGCAGGCTTGATCCCGAGTATGAAGCGTGCAGCATTGACATTTCTCTCTCAAGTAGAAGGGAGATCTGAAGGAAACTTCTATCTAGCAAGCATGAGAAACTTGAAACATGATAATGGCATTACCATTATGGAAATGTCAGTAATAGTAATAACGATAATCTCGATGATAATAATAATATTAAGGAGAACAAGAGAAGAGTTTGTTTTACAGATGTTAAGAGGCTGGTGCTTTGGAGAAAGCCATGTAAAAATATCCAGCAACTGTAAGTGTGAGCCTGGAACTCTGGAGAGAAGACAAGACTCTATTTAAAGTGATTATGGAAGCAGAGGGGCAAAAAGGGATACAAAGGGAAGACTTAAAAAATACTTGTCATCCAAGCCAAGGAAAGGAACTCTAAAGAACAAGAATGTCATTCGTTCATTGACTCATCCAATAAATATAAATATTTAAGACTGTGCACACCAGGCACCTATCCGAGTGCTGGGAACAGAGCAGTCATAAGGTAACAGATTCTCTTAGGCCATGGGACTGACCACCTCATGCTTTAATTTATTTTGAAATCAGAAGAAAAACATAAACTTTCAGGTCAAAGATATTATTTAATATATATTTGTCTTTTAAACTAGTGAGTTACAAAATATACTTTTCATATATTCTTTTATGAAGGAATGGGGCAAAAAGGCAAAAGAGCCCCAGGCTCACAAAAGCTGTGACACAGCCCTGGAGACAGAGGCTAGTGGCTGCTTTATTTTTATTTTATTTATTTAATTACTTATTTTTAAATTCTTTATTATATAAAGTATTACATATGTCTCCTTTCCCTGCATTGACTTCTCCCCAACTGTTCCCACCCCCCAGCACATGCCCTCACCCTCTACTATCTGTGTCCACAGGTTATGCTTATATGCATGCATATAAGTCCTTTAGTTGATCTCTTACTACTCACTCAACCCTCCCCAGCCTTTCCTCTGAGGTTGGACAGTCTGTTCAATGCTTCTGTGTCTTTGGATCAGTTTTTGTTCATCAGTTTATGTTGTTCATTACATTCCACAAATGAGCAAGATTATGTGATATTTATCTTTCTCTGACTGGCTTATTTCATTAGCATAATGCTCTCTAGGTCCATCAATGGTGTTGCAAATGGTAGGAGTTTCTTCTTTTTTACAGCAGCATAATATTCCATTGTGTAGATGTAGCATAGTTTTTTAATCCACTCATCTGCTGAGGGGCACTTAGGCTGTTTCCAAATCTTAGCTATGGTAAATTGTGTTAATATGAACATAGGGGTGTAGATATCTTTTCTAATTGATGTTTCTGCTTTCTTGGGATATATTCATAGAAGTGGGATTATTGGGTCAAATGGGAGTTCCATTTTAATTTTTTGAGGAAACTCCATACTGTTTTCCATAGTGGCTTCACTAGTCTACATTCCCACCAGCTGTGCATGAGGGTTCCTTTTTCTCCTCATCCTCACTATAGTGGATGCTTAAAGTGAAGGCCAGGGTCATTCTCCTGAGATGGCTTGAATTTAAGGAGATAAGAAGCTAGAGAATATTGTGTAGAAGTCAAAACACATAATGAGCTCTGTCTGAGATAGGTCATTCTCTCTGGTATCCTTTAAGAAGAGACAACAGGAGAGTATTAAGAACTAAACTGTCATGGGTTTAGAGGGCATAGGAGGAAAGACTAGGAGAGTCTTCTTTAAAACTATAATATTATGAAAAGGTTGATAGGATAGTCAATGGAGGAGGAAGCTGGGTTAAATAAGTCTTTCATGTTAGTATTCCTCCAAATTAACTTCTTTTGTGTACCTTGATTCCACATTACTAAATGCTGTTAACATTGTCAAGGGAGTAATTTTTGAAATTTAATGAATAATTGAATCCTGTCTAGATGGTACTACAATGTTCATTGGGCTCTATAGATGCAAAGCTAATGTCTACTAATGTTTAGGAGATAGTTAGTAAACTAATACTGTCTAATGAAATGAATTTGCAAACTATTCACAACTCTTTTGGCTTTTCCAGTCCTGTGAATGGTATATTAATATGATCTAACATGACAGTTGTCATATTTACCTGAATAATTTCTCTCTTCTCACCTTTGCCTGAATATTATTTAAACTATAGTGGAGAGATTATTTGGCCATCTAGCTCCTGGTTCACTATTACTGTAGTTAGCCTTGTTAATCTTCAAGAGCGTTTACATTTACCAGAGATTTTGACTCATCTGAACATAGCCATCCGAGGTAAATTGAAATTGGGAAACTCTGTCTCCTACCCCTTTGCCTTTAATTTGTTCCAGTAGTATTGCAAAAAATGTTGCTTAGACCAATAGCTTTGGAAACGAAAATGGTGAGTTTTTTAAAACTTATTTTATAAATGAATTGCCTTCTTTGTAAAATGATCCTATCTAATAAAAGAGTAATATGTAAGTTAACTGTCACTCTGAGACAAAAATGGTGGCGCCCATAGAGGTGGGGCAGGACGCTGGCAGCGCAACCCAGGCAACGTGAGCCCAGCAAGCATTGCCTCAGAAACTGACAATCCGCGAGCAGGTCTGGAGCAGGAAAGGCCGGAGGCTACGGGACAGTGGAAGGCATTTGCGTGCTTCCCAGTCCCCTTGTGGGGATCAGGGAGCAGGAAAGGACAGGCCAGCCACGAGGCAGTGAACAGGTGGGGTTTTCTCCACTTCCCAGTGGCAGGAGCAAGATGGAGAGTAGGCAAGCCTGGCAGGCAGGCAGCACTCAGCCCTGGCCACAGCTCAAAAAAGAGAACAACATGCAGGGATGGCAGGAGTCTGAGAGATCAACACAGAGGGGTGTCTGCTCTAAGCCTCCATGATGTGCCTGGAGGCAGCCCCCCAGCAGATAGACACACACAGGACCACTGCTTCGAGCCTCAGATGTGGCTGTGAGCAGGCCCCCAGTGGTGACACACACACACACACACACACACACACACACACACACACACACGTCTGCCAGACTGGGGCCATCAGTAGGACATCCACTGAGGGGTTCTGGACTGTGAGAGGGGGCAGGCTGGGCTGAGGGACCCCCGGCCTTCCCCCCGTGCACGTATTTCATGCAACAGCTCTCTAGTTATGATATATTAGCCTAGTATGATACTTCTATAAATGTGAGTGATAGTTTTTAACATTATGTCATTTTTCTCCCCTTCATAGATTATAAGCCACTAACTTCCTGTTCTTTCCTGTTTCATTTTATGCAGTATGGGCACTACTTACAGAAAATAAAATAATGATGAAAGAGTGATTCCCAAAGGGAATACTCCCTCATCTGCCTCCTCCGTGTTCACCAATGTCCAGCAGGCATAGTTCATGTCCTAAGTACCTTTGAGTCTCTCTCTTCTCTTTAACAGTCCATGTCACTTCTTACTTAGATAACTATAATGACTTGCTTACTGATCTTCATCTTCCCTTGAACAATTGTGTATTCCAATCCATCTTCTACACGCAGCCAAAAGGAAATTTCAGAAATTTAATGCAGGACATATTAGTCTAAGCTTAAAATCACTCAGTGGCTTTTGTTAACCTTAGAGAGAAGACTGTAAACCGTCTCATGGTCTACCTGGTATGCTCTTGCATGTGTCAAGACTCAACCTGGGCCCCTCTGCTCCTCTCTTTGCTTTCTCACAACTGTACTGGCCTTTGTCCCCTGTGCTCCTTCCTACCTGTAAGCCTGGCATGCAGTGTGGAGAAGGCAGCCTTCCCCTGCCTGTCTGTCTCATTCACATCCATGTGCTGAAGACTGAGTGCATCTTATGCCTTGAACACAGTAGACATTCAATTAATGTGAGTAGAGTAAAAGTGATTTAAAAATGCATTTGGCAATTAGAAATGGCTGGTTTTTAAAACTGTAAGTTTAGATTATAAGCATTTTTTATAAGGAAAAGTGGGTGTGGTATACCTACTCCATGATAATCAGATGTTCTCTTATTATTATAAACCTGCTAATCTCAAATCCTCTCCTGCATGGCCCTTCTCTCTTGTTGTCTAATTCACTACTTGTTTTGTCCATCAGTGTTGGAGTAAACACTGCTGTCATCCCGCTTCTTGGTCAGGGATAGCCAGGGCTGGTTACTATATGTTTCTCCCACAACCCTGCAACCCAGAGCAGAAAGTGTCAAGCGAAGGAGACAGAGGTTAATTCTGAAAGCATTAATCTATCTTCCACACATCCCCAAGTCCTTCCCATTTTCACTTGGCCTTTTCTCCCACCCATGCAGTTAGGTCATTTGTTTTGGATTTATTATCTTAGGAGATAAATATGACACCAGAAAGTAAAGAAAAAGATGTTTGCTTGGATTTTTAGTTTCAAAAAAATTTTAAATGCTTAGAGTGAAGGAGAAGACAGACTTAGAGTGTAGCATCATATATGTATGACAAATTTCCACTTTACACACTTTAAGACCAAAATATTATTTCTTGGGCTGGTAGTGAAAGCTGGGGAGGGGGTTCGGTAGACACAGACACTGGTAGGTTCCTGAAGCAGCACCTCTCCAAGCTTAGACCGCCAGAAACACCTAGCACAATATATTTTTATCTGAGAGCAGAGAGATTATATGCCAATTTCCTAGATATGACTCAGAAATAACTAGATCCCAGAGAAGAAATGATTGCATAATATTGCCAGTAGGCCTTATACAGTTCTCTGAAGCATGGATGGTTCAGAACTGCTGTAGCCTCTGAAAATACAAAGATGAATATGACATGTCTTCTGACCTCCAGTAGTTTACAATCCAGAAATTAAGTATTTTTAACTATTGATGGCATTAAGTTCATGCCTAAAATAAGACAACTAACAGGTAAATTTTGCTTAAAAGGAGCAACTCCAATAGAATGGAGCAATTCTGTTTTTCAAAACATAATCTATAATTTATAAAACATCATGAACTTGAAGAATGGTACAAAACATTTAGGTGAGGACAAAAGGGAGAGGAACCAGTGATGATGTGTGGTTGCACAAAAAGCACTTTCTGGCCAGGTAGAAGGTAAAGAAGATGGATCTTATTCAAGAATAAAAGTGGCTCAGAGGCAAGAAGTAACAGTGAAGAAGGGGTTCAACTGCTTTTTTAATTGACAATTTAATCTTGTGGCAGGTAGAGGAAGTAATAAGAAAAATTTCTAATCTGCATTTAGCGCTAACCAACAAGAAAGAACTTACTGTTGCAGTAAAAGTTATATGAACCTTGGGAGAAATCAAGTCACTTTGGAATTCATAACAGCGAAGAAAGGAACTAGTGGGCATAGTCAGACATGCACTCTAGACTTTAGGAAAACAGATTTTTCAAAAGTTCATAAAAAGGCTGGCCTGATTCCATGGCAAGAGACTCTGAAAGGAAATACAAGAGCAAAAAGAGTTAAGAAAATATTATTTAAAGGAACATAAAAATAAAAGTATGGGTATTAAAGAGTCAGGAGAGAAAGGGACAGGAACAGAGACCAAGGTAGAGAAAGGGAGGCTGAGGTAGAAGAAGAGAGACAGACAGAGATGGAGAGAGAGAGCGGATACAAGAGACTGACAAAAAGAATGACACAGAGAAATGGAGTTAGCGGGGAAGGAGGGGAGGGCTAGAGAGACAGACAGTGAGCTTTGGTCCCTCACAAGGTTCTTGGAGGGTGGTTCCAGCTTCCTGCGGTGTGGATGCTCTCAGGCAGAAAGCCAGGGGAACCTAGAGAGAGTCACACACACCACCCAGATGACCTTGAATTCTTAGCCTGCTTTCCCTAGGAAGACAGCTCTGTCCAGAGGAGCATAATGTAGCAGTGTGACCCCTAACTGGTTTCTCTCACAGAGCACAAATGGAAGCCCATCCCAGATGATTCCCAGGCATAGTCTCAACAGAAAATCTCATCGAAGAGGAATGGAAAGTTCTAAAAGTGAAAGTATACAATCATAAATGTTCCTGATGGAGGAGGAAAGGCACAGGCAGCCAAAAAATTCACATTAAGCCTCACAGGGAGCTCTCAGATGACCTTAGACTTTTATATATATATATATAAAAGGAGGAAGAAAAATCATAAAAGGAGGAAGAAAAATCATAAAAGGAGGAAGAAAAATCACAGGGAGCTCTCAGATGACCTTAGACTTTTATATATATATATAAAAGGAGGAAGCAAAAATGAAAAGTAAAATGCAATTTAAAATGTGGCATCAAAGGTATTTTAAAATAGACTCAAGTAGAAAACCAGAATGAATTGAAATTGTGGGAAAAAGCTAAGGACAAAAAAAAAAAAAAATCAGCAATTCCAGATCAGTTACTTTTAGATACTCCAACTAAACATGCATTCATTCACATCATCAGTTCCCTACATTTATTCAAGTCACAGTGATAAGACTAAGGTATTCAAATGAGGGACGCAGTGGTATTTCCATAGACCTGTGTTCTAATTCAAAGGTTGTCAAGGGACACTTATCCAAAAAAGTCCAAAGCATGGCAGTGATAGGCATTGGAGAATGTGGAGGTGCTGTGAAATGCTCTGGAAGCACAAACTAAATACTATTGGGTAATGTGTCCTCAGGAAAGGTTACGAGCCAGACTTCACCATGCATAGAATTATAACAGAAGACAGCAGAGACTGGAGGAAATTGTTAACCTGATTTGCTATGTGTTAGTTAAGGGTAGGCAAGGCTTCAGTAATGACCATGCCCAAGCCTGTAAATGGCTCATGACGATTTTGAAAAGAATACTAGTATAAACAGTAGGAGCCAGTATTCATGCTAAATTCCCTTAGACATACAATGTGGTGTAGACTGAGGATATTTTAATATTGAAAGGTATTTAGTGAATAATAGCTAATACATACTGGATATTTAGCAAGTCCTAATGTAAAGGTCAACTTGCCCCAGCTCATTTGCAGCTCAGTAGGACTTACTGCTACTGCTAGAGATAAGGAAATAGTCATGCTCCAGCCAAAACTAATGAGTCTGTATCTTGTGTTGAGAAATAGAGCAACAAACTTTATGCATCACCTTTTTGTGAATAAAAGCTTGCTTCTGCATCTGGTCAGTGCTGCAGTGTCAGTCCTCACTTCAGTGGGGTGCTGGCACTGCCAACCAGCTGGCCAGCTCAATAAATCCTCGCTTGCTGCTTAAGACCTAATTGGAGTCGGTGGTCTTATTCTCATGAATGTGCCTCCACAACATTTGGAGGCCCCAGCCAGATAAAATCCAGCTCATCTCTCCTGTGAATGTTGGTCCACAACACTAAGCTGATACTATTGGTAGCCCTGTCTTTTACTTGAGAAACCCAAGGTGGGTCATTTAAGCCCCTTGCCCAACATCTCACAGCTGGGATTTGAACCTGCTATGTCTGACCCCAGAGCTTACACTCTTAACATTATTTCTTTATTTGCCATATTAGCTATATGGGTAAAGTGCATGATAATAAAGTCAGGTTAGAATAGTTGTAATTGAACAACCATACTTAAAACCATGCTTAAGCATTCAGTTAATCTGAGAATGCCACATGGCACTGCATTTGGTCTGTCATTCAGTAGATAAATAATTTAAATAAAAACATAGATAACATAAAAATCTATATTTAAAAAAAATCAGCCCTAACTGGTTTGGCTCAGTGGATAGAGTGTCGGTCTGTGGACTTAAAGGTCCCAGGTTCGATTCTGGTCAAGGGCATGTACCTTGGTTGCGGGCACATCCCCAGTGGAAGGTGTGCAGGAGGCAGCTGATTGATGTTTCTCTCTCATCCGATGTTTCTAACTCTATCCCTCTCCCTTCCTCTCTGTAAAAAATTAATAAAATATATTTTTTAAAAAGTCAGGGGTATATGCTTAGGTATCTATTACTTCACTCACTTTTACACTAATATTTTATGGTATTTATTGATTTTTTTAACAGATAAAGAAACTGAGGCTCAGAGACAAAACTATTAAACAGTGGTGACTGGATTGACTACAAATCCTATTTGATTACAAAGCCTGTACTGTCCCACATAGTGAGGAGACTGCATCTGTGTTATAGTTCTGGCCACTATATTTCAAGATGGTCATCAGTAAATGATTGTGCATGAAAGGAGAACAAGAAAGGCTCATGAAATCCCCAACTTAGAATTCTACCATCACCCCTCGGGTTCCCTACTTTGATACCCTGCCCTTAAGTACCAGTGCTATTTAGCCCTACCTTTGTGTTATTATGAAATGTTCTGAAGCAAAGGAAGACTCAGAGTATATCATTCTACTTGCTTTAATGAGTCTGCATCCCACACCTGGCCATGCTGACTCTACAGTGGTGCAGGCCCAGGGTCATGGCTCTGGAATGGAATGAAAGGCTGCCATCGTGATGCTTTCCACACATTTCTTTATTCTATAACAATCCAAGTGAAACCCACAGCATCATGAGTAATGGGGAACATCATATCTCCTCTGGACAAGGAAGGGAGAATTCTGAGGAGTGTCAAGAGGAAGAATTAACCTGACAATAACAGAGCATAAACTATTCACATATTACCTCTACATTCCCACCCCCACAAATTGTTTACTGAGTACTGACATATCGACTTGTGGTTTCTACAAAAATAACCAATTTCTGAATTAGTCAAACTCAGAAATTCAAATTCCGAATTAGCTCGTATTTTCTGCCCTTTGCCTCTAGCAGTAATATTTCCTGATATTTTACTTAAACTTAAGTAAAAGTTTATTTTGATGATAGTCTGAAGAAGCAAATTTTGACCAATATTTGCTGCCACTTCAGTATCAAATAGCACTTGATTTTCTTACTATGATTTTCTGTGATTATACATCAGTTGATAAAATATTATTTGCCTCCATTATAATCATAGAAAATATTGTGGAAGAAACTATACATACATGCTAATAGGAATACATGTTTTCACCTAAGCTATGATGATGGTGGCAATGACAATAATGACTTTGGGTATAGCAATCTAAAGGGCAGGATGCTCTTGGCTGACCCCTGAACCAGCCATAGAGCCCAGCACAGAGCCTGACACATGGTCAATATGTACTTATAAATAAATTAATAGTAATGAATGTGCAGGATGAAAATGATACATCTTGTGGAGGCCTGCCTAAGTAAGGTGAGCTAGTCTCTACTGAAAGGAACAGTGTAGGGGCAGAAGGTGACTAAGCCACAGAGGACACTCCTTGCTATTGAAACTGAAGGTGGCAGTGATTATGGTTGGAATTCATTCCAGGGGTAAATGTATGTATCCTGTGGTGACAATAACAGATAACATTGATTGAGGATCTCAAATTGGTATCACGTATCATGTTTCATAATTTACATATAAAATTCTGCTTACTACTTTAAAAAAATATATTTTTTTTTATTGATTTCAGAGAGGAAGGGAGAAGGACACAGAGATGGAAGCATCAATGATGAGAGAGAATCATTGATCAGCTGCCTCCCGCATGCCCCATACTGGGGATCGAGCCCACAATCCCAGGCATGTGCCCTGACCAGGTATCAAACTGTGAACTCCTGTTTCATAGGTCAAATGCTCAACCACTGGGCTATGTTGGCTGGGCTCTGCTCACTTCTTAAATCAGTTGTGAACTAGATTTTAAACCTTGGTTGTTGGTAAGTAAATTAGAGCTCAAAAAAAGTAAAGGTCTTTACATAAAGCCATTGAGTCTTCAATCAAATCTCATACTTGTCCACTGATGTCTGCTATAATACGATACCTTCAAAAGGACTTTCTAAAAAATTTACTGACAAAAGGCCAACTGACTGACATATTAACCCATTTTTGCTTTTTGTGCTTTTTTATGAAGGGCCCTCATTATACCTTTTCCATAGACCCAATGGAATAGTCAGTGGTAAATTCTCTTTGTGAGCCAAGGCCACAGGAAGAGGTGGTGCAAATACAGGAAATATTTGGGAATTAGTGTGTCTTTTAATGTGGAAATGACATTCATCATCCACTTCCTTCAGATTCCAGTACAAGCTACAGTTAAGAAAGAAAAGGAAAAAAATGTCAGGCATTGGTCCAAAAAGGAACTCAACAAAAGAGAGGCACTCGAATATTTCCATCTTTCTCTTCATACATCTGTCTCCACTTTGACCTGGATTTCATCATTCACAGTCTCTGAGATCTGCTGAACGCAGCTTTGAATCTTGCTCCTTAATTACCTGGGTTTTCATCTTCATAGTCTGTTTGATAAAATGCTGAGCACAATGTTAGCAAGAAACGTTGCTAATCTATTTATTTAGGACCTATTTGAAGGCATAATGACCTCTCATCTGTCCTTTAAAGGGTATAAATATCAAAGCTGGAGCTGAGTCCAAACCAAAATACAACTTTATAAGGATTAATTCATCACAAGGATGAGGACATTTTTATAGATAGATAGTCTATTGTTCTAAAGTCAGATTTATACTCTGGATGTTTTTCATCCACTATGTAAAAAAGTATTAAAGAAATTTTTAGATAAAGGCAAGAAAGTTTTATGCCAAAATAAGTTAACCTATGATAATTTGTAGGTTATAATAATAAAAATTATAAATCCAACATTTAGAAGGCAATCAAAGATAAAAACAATAAATTAATGCAATATCTTCTAATGCAGAACTACATAAGCTTCAAAATAGCATGTAGAAGCCCAAAGAAATTCTTTTTTAAGAAAATTGATAATTAGTAATTATATAGCAAATGACTTTGAAGAGTGACAATTTTATCATGTATATTCTGAAATGTTGAGTCAAAGTACATGTTAGAGATAAAATGACTACTTATGTAAAAAAAGAAACTTGAAAACTTTTGAAAACCTGAATTTTTCAAATAGTCCTATATCTCACGTATGAATGTTCTTCTAATGTTCCATAACCAGTGCAAACCTTTCCTCTTTATTTCTTTACCCAAATTCTCTATCTTTAGAGCAACTGCAGCTGGAATCTGACACATAATCTAGTGACAATTGAGTGAAGCAGGGGTCACCTGGAGAGTTTCCCCATCCCCCAAGAACACTAAAGATAGATTTTAACTTAGTGAGTTCAACTCCACCCAAAGTGTGGCTGTGAGCACTGTGGGCTGAAAAAGTCGATGCTAGCGAAATTTCAGCAAAGCACCGATTTAGAGGTATTAGTTCATATTAACAAAACTCTCCACCATTGTATTAATTTCCAAGGAGAAATATTGTGATCTAAAGGAATGGATGTTTGCTCTGATCTGACCAGTACGTGAGAAGAGAAGTCCTCTTGGTCATTGCCTGGCTCAAAGGTGCACTAGCATCAGGTTCTGAAGCCTGCGGTTACTGCCCATGTTGATAATCAATTGAGGATATTCATGTTGATCTGAGAGGGTGTCTTCTTTGCTGTCCTGTGCTTGAATATCTTTGGGATACAATTTCTATCTAATTAGTTTTCTTCCATTCCTGCAATCTTTATACAAAAAGTGTGCAATATAATTTAAGTTCCTTTATTATATTATAAAGTTCCTTTATAATAGTTGCATCTCAGTTCTGTCTCCCAGAAATTAAATACAGGATACACTGTGGTTTGAGATATTCCTACACTTTTTAGATAAGCACTTACAAACATAAGTCTAATGACATGTCTTATGTGGAGATTTACAATTTCAGGTTCACAGGGCAACCTAATTCCCAAGTTCTTAGGGCTTCTCAAACATACATTAGTGGACACTGGAAGGGAAACTGAGTGTTTGTCTTTCTTTTGTTGAAGTTTGTTTCCTTTTCTATCAATGGTGTGTTGCAAATCATTCCTTACCTGGAGGTTTTAGTGGATCAAGGAACCAGTTGGAAGACTTCCTTAGAGATACTCTGAGATTGGAATCTGGAGACTTTATGACTTGCCCTGTTACAATGTGGGCTCTGATGCACATGAAATTGGTACTAACAAAAAAACCCTCTCAATTACATTTAAAATTCTTCGTTCTATCTTATGGAAATTTTGCTATGCCACACTTTTCCATCCTTGCACTTGTCTGAATATTTATCTTCTCTAATCAGTCTTTCTGTATATGGTTGTGACTGAAATCATGACTTTATCTCCTTAAGTCACCAAAAACCAAATAGAAAAGTCTATCAAAACATAGCTGTCAGCTACAGTTTTATTCTGTGGAAAGAGAAAAGCTATTCTATTTTAATAATTTTGATTTGTTTTTGCCACAGAGATCCATTTGTGATGCTGCGCTCTTAAATTTTAAAAATATTTTATTTGATGTCATTTAATATTTTTCATCTGACTGATTCTGTTATCTGCTGTCACATAGATGGTGTCACCTAGGAAACCTGAAGTCAATAAAAGTGGCTGAGCGCTCCTTATTCTGTCTCTACTTTTTTATGAAAACTGGTAAGTCATTTTCTGCCCACACATGCGAAAAATAAGATAACTATTGTCAACAAACAATGCATGCTCTTTATCTGCTGTGCATACATTTTGTCACTGCCACCAATCAGAGTGCTCTTGGCTCAGTGGGGGAGGCAAAATCAAAAGACAGAACCAGCCAGCAGTTGATGATATTCTTGATTGTCAGTACATCTGTAAATCGTGTCTTTAGAACAATGATATAAATGCCAAAGGTTTTTTAAATGCTGTTAAAAGTCTATATAGATTTTATCATTTATTTTCTTGCTGTTCAGCCAGGTATTAGTGTTAGCTGCTTCCTTTCCTAATGCCATGAGGAGAATCCTGAGAAATGAAAGTTTCTCTCCTTTGGCTAAGCTCCCGCAGAGTTGGTCATCTGTGGAGACTGACTGCTGAGGAGGAGATAATCCCGAGGACAAAAGGGTGTCCCCTGATTCTGGGATTATAAAAGTCTAAAAGTTAAGGCAGATCTTGGCATTCCCAATAAGAACTGAATGGGATATTCGGGGAAAAGTGGCGATTAGGTGATAATGTAGAAAAATTATAAAGTGATAAATGGCAAGAGAGAAAATTGTGAAAATATTTCTAATAAGATTCAAGGGGAAAAGGAATGAAATAGGCAGGAGGAAGAGTTATAGAGAAAAAAAGAGGGAAAAGGAGGTGGAAAGGAGAGGAAATAGAGAGAGGAATGAATGAATGAGTTAATTGTGTGGAAAGAAGACAAGACACACACGGAATGAGGCCTAAGAAAAGCCAATGGCTTCCTGCCAGCTCTGGGTCACCTCTTACATACAAAAGACAGTGAAAACTCAAGTGAGTAAGTGATTACACATCTCTGATTTGTCAGTCCAGACCTTCCTGTGGGTTCTTATTTTATGTGGGTTTCTGGGGAAGAGGGGGATACAGTTCAAGAACTAGAGACAACCATCATGGGGAATTTACAAGCTACAGATTTCATTTCTAGATTGAATTACTGCCATTCTGTAAATGAAATCTCTTCAGGAATTTTATTTATTCTGCTCTTTTGAAAAATTCTCTCTTACCTTCCTAATTGCTCATTATTTTCCATGATTAATTGATGGTGGAAATGCACATTTTAGGCATCCTATTTCAGGATGCAATCTGAACACAGTCTTGCCTCAGGAAAATATAAGGTGAGAGTAATCTTCATATTTACTGTGTATTGAGCCAGACACTGTGCCGGACATTTTATAGACAAACATTGGTTCATAAAACCCTCTTAAATCCCCCTAGGAGAGTACTATTATCTCCATTGTTTAAGTGAAGAAAACGAGGTTCAGTGTGCTAGTAACTTATAAATGTAACTTAGTTATTAAATTATTGAATTTCAAAATTCATAGTATAGACTACAGCAGGCAAACCACAAAGCACAAATAAACAGTATATATTTACATACACCTTAACTAATATTTAGAAAGTATGGTAAGTTCATAAAGTCCAAGATATAAATTTCCTTTTTGTATTTCACTAATAAGGAGATAAATACTATTTTTTTAATCAAAACTTATATGCCACTCCCGCATAACCTAACAAATCATGATTGGTGTACTCTGAAAGGTTGGGTACCCTGACCAAGGAGAAGGACAGTTTGCACTTGTTTGTGTATATATGTATGGTTATGAATGTTCATGCACATCTTTGTCTTTTCAATCAAGCAACAATCTAATGATGATGAATGCTTGGTAGGCTAGGCTTAGGCAACAGGAAGACTCATAAGCATAGAATATGCAATCACATATAGTAGGAGAAAAAGATGTAAAATCTAAATCACAACATTAAAGTCAAATAAAAATATTAAAAAATAATATAAATAAAAAAATCCAAGGAGGCCCATACCACGACACATCATAATTAAAATGCCAAGGGCAAAAGACAAAGAGAGAATCTTAAAAGCAGCAAGAGAAAAGTAGTCAGTTACCTACAAGGGGGCACCCATACGACTTTCAGCTGATTTCTCAACAGAAACTTTGCAGGCCAGAAGGGAGTGGCAAGAAATAATCAAAGTGATGAATAGCAAGAACCTACAACCAAGATTACTTTACCCAGCAAAGCTATCATTCAAAATTGAAGGTCAGATAAAGAGCTTCACAGACAAGAAAAAGCTAAAAGAGTTCATCACCACCCAACCAGTATTATATGAAATGCTGAAAGGTATGCTTTGAGAAGAGGAGGAAAAAGAAAAAGTAAAGATAAAAATTATGAACAACAAATACATATCTATCAACAAGTGAACTAAAAATCAAGTGAATAAAAAATCTGATGAACAGAATAAACTGGTGAATAGAATAGAATCAGGGGCATAGAAAGGGAATAGAATGACAATTCTCAGGGGGAAAGGGGTGTTGGGGGTGTGGGAAGAGCCCGGACAAAAATCATACACCTATGGAGGAATACAGTAGGGGGGTGGGTAAGAACAGAGGGTGGGTTGGGAACTGGGAGGAGGGGAGCTATGGGGGAAAAAAAGAGGAACAACTGTAATAATATGAACAATAAAGATAAAAAATATAAAAAACATATTAACAAAAAATGATTTGCAACTATTTGTCAAATAAATCATAAAAGTTAACAGCTAATCCTGTTGTTCTATAGATGGAAGTACTAATAATAGCCCAAAGACACACAGCCAACCTCCTCATTCTAATATGGTCTCTTCTTTTTTCCCTTCCTTCTTTTAAAATTTTTTATATATACATGATTTTATAGTTTTTCTTCTATCCCACACTGTCTTTCTGGTTTATTTTTGTTCTTAAAGAAATATGATCATTAGTAGTTTTCTCGGCAACTAATCTGTGGGCAAGGAACTTTTAAAGTCCTTTATTTAAAAAATTATCTTTATTTTGCCCTCACAACTTAAGTAATATTTAACTATTATTACAATAAATTATCTTTAGCACTTAGAAAATATGATTTGGTTGACTTCTGGAATCTATCACTGCAGATGATAACTATTTTGTTAATTTGAATTATTCAATATTTTTGAATTAATATATGATTTCTAAGTTAAATTTTCTCTGTGGAAAATTTCCATATTTTATCTTTGTCCTTGATGATATGAAATTTCAACTACGCTAAACGTGGATTTTTCAGATATCCTACTAGACAGATCTTTGCTATTTGAAGTTTATGTCTTTCCTAATTTCTGGAAAACTAAGTAACTAAAGCTTTAGTTAAAGTATTAATTAATTAAAAACTTAATTAATTAAAGGACTAAAATCTCAACCTTAATCTCTTTGAATATTACCTTTCCATCTATTTTCTCCTTTGGGCACTATGATTTGATATGCTGAAATTTCTCATTCTGCCATGTCCCTTATTTTCCTTTTTCTCTTCTGTTTATTTTATTTCCATTTATCTTTCCACTTATATAATGGGTTCTATCCTGGGAGATTCTTCTAGTATATTGTTCAGTTAACTGATTCTCATTTCAATTTTGTCACCTATATTGATTAACCTATTTTTATTAACTTTTCATTTCAATTGCCACATCTTTTTCCTACATTCCTTCCTTGATCCTTTTCATAGCAGCCCATTTTTAATTTTATAACCTCCTGTTTTTTTGTGGGTTTTTTTTGTTATGTAAGACATTTTTTTATCTTTAGGTATTTTCACATACTTTCTTTTAAGTCCATTTCTGTTTGCCCAGTTATCTCTGGTTCTATGCGTGCCAAACTTCTCAGTTACAGCTTTTTGGTTATTCTTTTCGTGTGTGTTATAATTTGTCGTTGGGACTTCATCTTCAGCAGGAGTTATGTTTTTGGCAGTCTGCAAGTGTTTCGCATTCTGCAGATTGCACTATGATTTTGTCCTACATTGGCCCTACACTTAATAGATTAATAATTACTTTTTCCAAGATCTTGTGGAGCTCATGACTTCAAACCAGTTGTTATATTAGTGTTCTTTGACAGTGTTTTTAATCCTTGTCTAGGGCCAGAAGCTGCTCATGTGGGTGCATTTTCAAGGTACTCACAGTTTGTTCACTCCTGCTACCTGCTAGTGTGAACACTCCAACTGCTAAGCCTCTATCATTTCTGATTGCCCTGAGGACCATTCAGGTCCTACTCCAACATGCCATGTCCAAATGAACAGGATCAGCAGGCAGTAGGAACATAGGAAAGCTGCTGCTTTCTTTTAAAGCCAATAATTTCTAAAATTGAATGACCTTATTCAAGAATAATTACCATAATTTTAAATGTTATGTTGCACTATAAGGAACTAACATCATCGACTGAGTCTGAAATACCAGACTTAGAGCTAATTTGTCAGGCAACAGCAATGGTGTTTTCAAATAAATTTTGAATCCAAAGTGGTAGAAATTAGATACATCAGTTAGAGTAGCAATGCCATTTATAGTTCACCCAATATTCTGATATTAGAGCAAGAAGGAGAGAAAATGATAATAGATACTTGTTTAGATCATTGACTTTAGCCTAGGCCTGAGTATTTCCCAGTTCTACCCCATACTAGTCATACTCTCCTTAAAGGGGTATTATAACAATTAGACTTCATGAAATAAATTAATGCATGCACACTGTTGAATTTATTAGAGAGGACTTTGAGTAGCAAAGGTCAGAAACAAAATTCAAGCTGGGAATATATTGGCTCACTTAACTAAAAAATCTAAGAGTAGGATGGCTTCAAGTATGACCCAGATATCATTAGAAAATTTTCTTTCTATCTCTGTTTTGCTCTGCGTGTCTTACTCAAAAAAAACTCATCTCAAAAGTTAGTGAAGTGTATACTTCTAAGTTGGATATTTTATCTGGCCAGAATGAGCATTTTTGTGGACAACACCAGGAGGAATGCTGGAGATGACTCTCAATGGGATTTAACTGGTTCACGTGGCAATTCCCCAAGAACCATCCTGAGTTGTGTGCCTAGGCCCAAATCATGAGCTCAATCCTAGAGTTTGGGGTAGAAGTCCAAGCAGACATATGTACCCCACTTGAAGCTTTGTGAATGTATCCCTTGGCTCTTCAATGATCTGTCCCAAGGAGTTGAGCTTGGGAAGAGTCATTATCTTCCTTCCTAGATGGAAAAGTCTTATGTCCATATGGAGTTATAGCAGTATGTGCATGTCTATTGTGATAGGCTTTATTTGTTCTAGAAACCATTTTGGGGGAAAAAAACTTTCCCACTGTAATTTCAATACCACAGGAATTTGACACTGTGCCAAAAATATTAAACATAATTAGAGTAGCTCTTACGTATTTAGTATCGTGCCAAGAACATATTTTCCTCAAAGGTATTTTGACTAGAATGCCCTCTGCACAAAAGTAATTAAGATCAAAGTTATGTCT
The DNA here is from genome assembly GCA_004026665.1 of Murina feae. Taxonomy (NCBI): domain Eukaryota; kingdom Metazoa; phylum Chordata; class Mammalia; order Chiroptera; family Vespertilionidae; genus Murina; species Murina feae. The sequence continues at coordinate 52,842 of PVJC01000204.1, forward strand.
GATATGCTCAGAGCTATGTACATCATTAATTTCTCATTAAGACCTCCTTCTAGGGTGGGCTCAGGATCAATAACCCTGAATGTAACTTATGAATAATTCATATTCAAATTAAGAAAGTTTTTTAACAAGTTAAAAAATAAGACAATGATATTTTAGAAAGGATGTACATTACATCAGAGTCTATAAATTTGAAATATATCCTTTTAAATATCATTAATTATATCTATATGTGTTATTTACAGTTGACTTTAATCATGAATATTTAAGTTTAGTTTTGAAGGTTTTATGAAGTCATCACAGATTTGTTTTATATTTTTATGTACTTATGTGGCCTGAATTTGAATTTATCTATTTACATGTTAATGTTATTGCTATTCTGTTTTATATTTATGTTGTAAGTTTCTCCTCAAGTTTTATAGAACATGTTCACTTCCATAAATGCAACCCAGGAAATAGAGACTTAGAAATATAGTCAAGGTTCAGGAAAATATTTTTGTGCCAAGTCAACAATACCTGTAGAGTAAATAATGCCTCCTATTTAGTTATACTTTGTTTTCTGGACAATACCCCATCAATGAGTTTTGTTCTGTGAATGTCGTTTGGAGGCAGTATAACATGCTTGCTCTCTGTACGACAAAGAATTGCTTTGCAGGATGCCAGGCTAGGGCCTGATTGGGTTCACGTGGATTTATCAAAGGACAGGCAGTGCCTTTAAATAGGACAGGCAGAAGCTGTGACGCTTGCAGATGGCCAGAGAGGGAAAGCAGGCAGCGCTTCCTGAACAAACCTAGTCCTCCCATTTCGGTGACTGCCTATGTCCTCCACTTCTGCTCTTCCCCCGGGTTAGAACGCAATGTCTCAGCCTGGTGTGGAGTGTTTATCTTCTGATCGTCATAACACCCTAACACAGGCACTGTGTCCGGTGTTCCACAGTGAACTAGCTGATTGCCATCACCTGGCCTGGATTGTGTCTGGTTTAACCCCCATGTGTCTCCTGAAGGGATAGGTATTGATACTGCTACCTAAATGTACCTGAGCTAGATTTTTCTATCTAAAACTCCAGAGCAGGGGTGGGTGGGTGGGGGGAGAATTAATGGGAATAAAACCCATATTGGTTTTCTTTAGCAATTAAATTTAAGGCATATGTGATAATGTGTCATGCATAGATATATGTGATAATGTGTCATGCATAGATATACGTGTGTCACAAATATTAGAGATGCTGAGCAAATTACAGCCACAGGTGTGCCTTATCATAATGACTCTTGATCTTCAGTGAAAGAACCCTTTTGAAAATCTGATGATATGGGCGGTCTGTACAAAAAAAAATCTTTTATTTATACAAAATTTGGCCACAAGGCAATCACAGAATCCTCGACACTGAGAAATGAAATAATTACAAGCATATTATCATATAGTCAGTGTCACCAAAGGAAAATTTAATCACTAAATTAAACACCAATGTAAGTGTCCTCTGCTTTAAAAAAAATCCTACTAATAGTCTTTCTTGCTGTTGTACAAAGTGGATGGTTTGTGGTGAGGCATGAAGCAGAAGGGGGAATTGTAAATGTGTTGTATTGTGGAGAGAGATTTGTGTTATATAAAACTTTGAAAAAACTCATCTGGGAGCTGAATTTGAGGGCATTCATACCCCAAATGCATGTGGGCAGGCATCATGGTGTCAGAAAATTCTGATTAGACTCCTCTATCCAAGCAGGTCTCTCCCTTTATCCTTCACCTTCGATCTCAAAGAGACCATGGTGACTGAGGAAACTCCTGTATCAGGAGCATGAGGGAGTCAACAGCTTATCCAGTGGGTAAAAGGGTTCTAGGACAGCGATATGTAAAACGGTCTTTTCCACCTGATTTCCTAATCTTTCTGTTAGAAACGATGCTACAAGAAACTTAAATTAAAGCACTCATGTGAGATTTATGTAAGATGTTTGAGAATTTGGTTTCTTCATGTACCTAAGAGGAAGATGCTAGGCTTTCTGTCTTGTACACATTGTTCCAACCCACTGTGCCCTGCGATGGGCTAACTGCATTATAGATCTTCTGATAGGCAGCAGTTAGCAGAGCAAATAGCAATTTTCCAATACAGAACTCAGTAATTGTGCCTCAGGGGAAATGGCAGATCGGAAGTTAAACTCTCCATTTTATACTCATCAACTCCAAAGCAGCTCTGAAACAGAAATGGCTAGAATGGAGGCATTCTGGCATGTGACCCTACCCCAATGTCTAAAAGTGATGCCTCTTTGCAGGGAATTAAAGTGGCATTTTAAGTTTTCTTCAATGCAATACACTGACATCTCTTTATTCTATAGCTTGTCAGAGGATAGTAGTCAGTTGATGTCAGAAAATAATAGTTCAGAAGCATAAAACTTAATATGTATTTAAAAGCAGTTATCTGGTGAATGAAGTTCCCTAAGTTGTAAGTTACTTTTTCAGTGAAATAAAGTGAAATAAAAAATGTTCACATTTCCAAATATATACTGATGCCATCACACACTGGATGTAATTCCCTTTACAGTCCTTTCCTCTAGAGAAAACTCGTAATGCAATTTATTTATTTTTAAACTAGTGGCCCGGTGCATGAAATTCGTGCATGGGGGAAGGGGGTGTTCCTCAGCCTGGCTGCACCCTCTCCAATCTGGGACCCCTCGAAGGATGTCCTACTGCCAGTTTACAGGGGTCAGGCCTAAATCTTTAGTTGGACATCCCTCTTGCAATCTGGGACTGGCTCCTAACTGCTCACCTGCCTGCCTGCTGGCCTGCTCACTCCCAACTTCCCCTGCCATTGGCCAGCTTGCCCCCAAATGTCCCTTCCCCCGCCAGCCTGATCACTCCCAACTGCCCCCCCCCCTTGCTGGCCTGATCGCCCTCACCTTCCCTCCCCACTGGCCTGCTCATCCCCAATGGCCCCGCTCCCCACCAGTCTGATCACCCACAACTGCCCTTTCTTCTTGGCCTCTAACCTCCTCTACCTCGGCCCCGCCACTATGGCTTTGTCCAGAAGAAAGTCCAGAAGGTCTCCTGGGAGGTCTCCTAGTCTAATTAGCAGATTACCCTTTTATTAGTATAGATAGAGGCCTGGTGCACGAGTTGGGGTGGGCTGGTTTGCCCTGAAGGATGTCCCCATTCAGGGTGGGGGTTCCCTTGGGGTATGGGGCAGCCTGGGCAAGGG
>PVJC01000204.1:56125-96705 GCA_004026665.1 Murina feae
CCCCCAAATGTCCCTTCCCCCGCCAGCCTGATCACTCCCAACTGCCCCCCCCCCTTGCTGGCCTGATCGCCCTCACCTTCCCTCCCCACTGGCCTGCTCATTCCCAATGGCCCCGCTCCCCACCAGTCTGATCACCCACAACTGCCCTTTCTTCTTGGCCTCTAACCTCCTCTACCTCGGCCCCGCCACTATGGCTTTGTCCAGAAGAAAGTCCAGAAAGTCTCCTGGAAGGTCTCCCAGTCTAATTAGCAGATTACCCTTTTATTAGTATAGATAGAGGCCTGGTGCACGAGTTGGGGTGGGCTGGTTTGCCCTGAAGGATGTCCCCATTCAGGGTGGGGGTTCCTTTGGGGTATGGGGCAGCCTGGGCAAGGGGCCTGTGGTGGTTTGCCGGCTGGCCACGCCCCCATGGGGTTAGGGTCCCCACTGGGGGGGGTGACCAGCCAGGGTGAGGGGTGAGGGCTGTTTGCAGGTTGGCCACACCTTGTTCAGATTGGCAGAGTCCCACTGGGGTGCCTGGCCAGCCTTGGTGAGGGGCTGTGGGCTGTTTGCAGGCTGGCCAAGCCCCCTAGTGGGGACGTTCACCCCATGAGGGTACAGCCAGCCAGAGTGAGAGGCTGATGGCTGCTTGCAGGCTGGCCACACCCTCTTCAGAGTGGGGACCCCACTGTAGTGCCTGGCCAGCCTGGGTGTATGGCTGATGGCTGTTTGTCCCCTGGCCACAGCCCAGGGCAACCCAGGCTCCCAGACCCTCCTTGAGTGGAGGCCATAGCAGCTGGAAGCAGGTATCTGGAATTTATTTATCTTCTATAATTGAAACTCTGTGGCCTTGAGTGGAGCCCACAGCTGGCCAGGGCAGGCGGGAAGCTTGGCTTCCTCTATCATCAGGAGCAACCCAAGCCTCCTGTTTGCTCTAGCTCCATGGCTGTCACCATCTTGGTTGGGTTTATTTGCATACTCACTCCGATTAGCTGGTGGACGTGGCTTGTGGATATAGTGGAGGTATGGTCAATTTGCATGTTTCTTTTTTATTAGATAAGATTTTTATTGATTTCAGAAAGGAAAAGAGAGAGAGGAAGAGAGAGAGAGAGAGAGAGAGAGAGAGAGAGAGAGAGAGAGAGAGAGCACGCATGTGCCCTGACTGGCATCAAACTGTGACCTCCTGGTTCATAGGCCAATGCTCAACCACTGAACCATGCCAGCCAGGCTTGTAATGCAATTTAAATTCCACTCTCCTGCTCTCACCCTGGGAAGATATTTATCTGTATACCCATTCAATTCTCCTGAAAAATGTATAACTCATTGTTGCAATGCATGAAGGAAAATGAAGACAGACATTCCCATTTTGAAAGAGGGTACCATGATAGACAAACGCCACATTATTTCATGTCTATCTTGTTTTCCAACTTTCTGCAACACCAGTATGCTTATTAATGATACGTGCCTACCTAACAGTGTCCTTGCCTTGATATGTCATAAAACTCAACCTCTGCTCGAGAGTTGCTACAGCATGTACAGGAGGAAGAGCAAACCTCAGATGGTTTCCTCTATGTTCATTTCATTTTCTTTTTTCATCTTAAATCCTCCCTCTATGAAATTGAGTTTTTATTTATTTTTTCTACCAAAGCCTATATCTTCCACCTTCAGATGTCAGGGCTCATCATTTCATTTGATCAAGCCATTCCCAACTTCTAAATATCCCAAGTCATCTGTTCTCTAATCTGCTGTTGACTTCTCCTAGTTTATACTTTATTTCAGTTATTGTGTTCTTCCTTTCTGCCTGGCTCTATTGCATGGTTTCTATGCCCTTTTTATGCTCCCTATCTCTGTTAAATTTCTCATTAAGTACAATCAAATAGTGCTTATTTCTATAAACTGCATAGATTGTTAATCTGTTCACATGTGAGAAAGTATAATGTTGTGTTAAGGTGCACAAGAAGCTAAATTTACAATTGTTTTTAGAGAAAAAGTTCCTCCAGCTCAAGCTGTAAAATCACACCCTGTTCAGCAGCCTTAGTGACAGTAGAAGCTGGGACCCCTGGTTCCCTCTGTCTCTAGCGCATTGGTGGCAGCTTTTAAGAGAGAAGGCTGGGCCTGTCTGCATGGTTGCATGCTGGACACAGATCTCCAGGTAATTAGAGAGTCAAGACACTTTAGTGACAGGTGAGCTAAAAGGCATGTGTTAGGACAGGACTCGGATACTAGTAGGAACACACCAGTTTGTTGTCCTTCCTTCCTTCTGCCACCCCTTTCTGATAAGCCTATTTTTGCCTATTAGAGGGTAGTGGGTGTCTCCTGCACTGTATAGGTCAGCATTTTTTTAAATGATTTTTCCATTTCTTATTGATTTTAGAGATGGAGAGAGAAAAGGAGAGAGAGAGAGAGAGAGAGAGAGAGAGAGAGAGAGAGAGAGAGAGAGATCAGTTGCCTCCCACTGTTCCCCAACTAGGGATCAAACCACAATCTCATAGGTGCCCTGACTGGGAGAGTACCTGCCACCACTTGGTGTATGAGACAATGTTCCAACCAGTTGAGCCACACCAGCAAGGGCAGGTTAGCATTTTCTTAACATGCTTCTGCTCTGACCTTCCGGATCACCAGGCACTATCTGCAGGTTTTCTGCCTAGGCAGAGAGCAGAGCAATGCATAACCAGAATACATTAAAAAATTAAAAATTCAGTTAGCTCTTTTGACTTGCTGGGCAGTTTTATGCCTGTGCATACCTTAGCTGCTTGCAGGTGATCAACAGCTACTAGCTTGAACAAGCATTTTGATTTCCAAATGCATACAAAGAATGAAAATGCTGGACACCAAAATGCCATATTGCAAAAATAAGTCAAGTGTGGGGAAAGGGAATCAAATTTTGAATTGGGCTATAAAATATACAAAAAAAAATATGGCCCTCATAACCTACTCCTTTCCTAGGAAGTAAACTTTGTAGAGAGTTTTTGTATGCTCTAACCCTAACCCTAACTCTAACTTAGTTTTCTTGTCCTCTAACTGCAACCCTAACCTTATTTTGGAATAGTTTTGGAGTTGCAGAAAGGTTGCAAAGATAGTGCAGAATTTTTGTATGCCCCTCGTCTGGCTTGCTCCATTGTCAGCACCTAACATTATCATGGGACACTTGTCAAAGCTAAGACCTGACATAGGTATGTTGCTATTAAGTCAATGTCAGGGATTTCCTGTGATCCACTTCCAGGCACTAAAGTGCATTTGGTCCTCACATCTATGTAGTCTTCTCTGGTCTGTGACAGTTTTTTTTTACTGGAGAAAGAGTGGTCTGGAAATAGATTCTTCCATGGTGCTGCAGGAAAGGAATTTCAGGGACACACTCATGGGAGCATTTGAGTGATGGTAGCAAGGTTTGTTAGAGGCCCTTGAAAAGGCTGCTGCACTTGACAGCCTTTCCCCACCTGAGGAAGGCCCTTCCCCAGCAACCCAGCTGGGAGATGGCATTCACTGTGCCCAGGTTCACCACGCCTGATGCCTCGTCCACAGCCAGGTGATTCAGCTCCATCCCTGAAGATGTCCAGCTTTCGGGGCCCAGGCCTGCACTTGGGCCCACCAGGCCCAGGAGGGTCAGCGGGACCCAGAGTTGCATCACTCCTGCACCCAAGGCTGACCTTGTGCAAGTTAATTACTTCCCTTTGCCTCATTCTCTACCTGCATGTCCACCTCCAGGGTTCAACGGTGCCCGCTATGCAACTGGTGCAGCGCTTGTGCAGCGCTTGCAGCTACTAAACAGAGAGAGTGAGACGGGGCCCTTTGTTTAGCTCTGATTGTATTTCCTTGGGCTTGGGAGGGAGCAGGCTTCCTTTCAAACTATCCAATCTCGTCTCTGGATCTTTTGGGTTTAGTGTCCTTTTCCTCTCTGATCGTTTTCTCCCCAGGATTTTTCCCCCGCCTTCATGGTCACCATTTTTGCTCCGACTGCACGTGCCTCATAGTAAAAAGACCTCTCTCTGTGCTATCTTGGCTTCTACCGAGCATGCGGCTGGCAGAGGAATTTCCCCCCTCTCTGTTTACCCCTTAATCTGGGGGAAGGAGGTGATTGTCCCCTGAAACGATTGGGAAGCTGGCCTTCCTGGCCCACTTGGATGCGGCTGTTCCCTGGAGCGGCCCTTTCTAGCTAATCAAGCTTCATTAGATGCCTGGCTCCCTCTTCTTTCCTTAATATCTAACCACTGTAGCAGTTTCTCAGTCTTTCCTTCCCTTTCATGACCTCCAAAGCCTTGGGATCCAGGCACTCTGACGTTTGATGTTTTCCTCAGGAAGAGACTGGGACTACGGGTTTGGAAGAAATATCACGGAGGTGAAGTCCCCTTCTTGCTGCTTTCACCTGGGGGTACATGACATCATGTGACATTCCCGGCGATGGAAACCTCTATCATTGGGCTGGGCAAGGGGTTGCCAGGTCTCTCACTGCAAAGTTACTATATTTTCCTTCCCTATTCTATTATTTAGAAACAGGTTACTACATCGAGCCTGTCCCCAAGGTTGGGGGAGGGGAAATTAAGCTCCACCTCCTGCAAAGGGGAGTCTTATTTGGAATTTTGCCCAAGAAAGAGGACCCCTTCTCTCCCATTTATTTGTTTATTCCATCATTTATTTATAGCGGTGTGGACTCACAGGTATGTACTTCTTTTGTTTGTAAGTGAACTTAGTTGAAGGGTCTTCACACACTTCCTCTGATGGAGCAAACACTGGGGCAGATACCTTGAAGTGTGAGTTGGCTCGGAGCATTTCCACCGAAGGTCCCAGCATGAGGCACTGATGACACATCCATTAGTGACGACTGAGTCACAGCCGTTTCCTAAGACACCTTTACCAGCGGCCCACACAGCCATTGCTTTTATTAGGTGGCGGTGGCTGGCTTGCCCCACAAGAGTCAGCTAAGGAACAAGCTCTATTACTCACGGAGACACGCTCTGTTCTCCTCTCTGCTCATAAGGGATCCTGGCACAGCCCAATAAAAAAAAAATCAAGCCCTTTGCTTTCCTCCTTTTTATGGAGAAAGGAAGCTCTTTTCCATGGGTAATCAGGAGTTTGACAAATGTACTCCCTTAGAAATAAAGTCAAATCATGGGAATAAAGTCAAATCATGGGAAAATGTTTAATCATGCATCAGACACATTTCAAGTGAGCTTCATTCTTTAATAATGGAAAAGACATAGGTTTGTTGCATTTCTGTTTTTTCCTATCTAAACAATTTTCCTTCTTTAACTTTAACTTTAGTATGCTACCACATACTAAAAAATGATAGTGCTGACAATATGAGGCATTTATTAAGCCCACAAAGCTTGCTCTGTAAATCTCTCTTTTGTGAGTCAGAACCTACTGTTTTACAGGGAGATAAACTAAGATGGAGAAGGAATTATTATATTTTCATAATAGAATTAGGCTGAGCCAAAAGTTTTTATTTTTTTCTATGGAAATTTATCTTAAGACTCTCCAAGGACCTTTTATGTTCAAGCACCTGAAACAGGAATTTTTCTTTTTTAAAATGGATATAAATGAGGTCATAATACCCTGTGTGTTCTTATGTGAATGACTTCTTTTCCCCCACAACATGGTATTTTTAAATTCACTCACATGGATACTTATGGCCACATCTGGTTCATTTTCACATACAAATTTATACCAATTTGACTTTTTAACTGTATTCTTGCTTATGTGTTCCATTAGACAAGTGCAAGAGTTTCTTTAAGGAACATAACAGGGAGTGGAGTTGCTGGTTGTTATATGTTTTCATGTTCAAATTTCCTAAGTAATATCAAAAGGCTTTCCAAAATGATTGTACCAATTTACACTCTAATAGCAGGGCTTAAAAGTTCCCGTTAACCTAGAATCTAGCCAAACTTTGGTATTTTAAATTTATGCCACTGTGGCTGATGTGAGATGCTATGTCAGTGTGTTCTTAATTTGGTTACTAATGAAACAGCATTTTTGTGAAATGCCTAGTTATGTGCTTCTCTCCATTATCAATTGGACTGTTTATTATTTTTAAATTAATTTTTAGGAGTTTATACATTCTGGCTATTGAACTCTGACCATTATAAATCTTAAAAACACTTTTTCTCAGTTTGTGCATTCTTTCCATAGTGTCCTTTAATAAACAGAAGAGCTTAATTCTGATATACTTGAGTTTCCTAATATGTTCCTTATGCTGTTGTAAAAAATTAATAAATAGAAACCTCATTGAAAGTGAAGCAGGGAGGCCAGTAGGGGGAGCTCTCATGCCCTGCACCAATCACAAAGCACAACAGGAGAAACTTTGTAAAGGCCCTTCCCAACTTCCTTTCCGCTTGGTTAAAAAGCTTTCTCTCTGTCTTAGGGAAGTGCACAGGGCTCGCCAAGGTTGCATGTACCAGATTGCAGCTCCTCGTGGTTCCTGAGTAAGCCCATGTTGCTGGGGAAATATCTGTCTTTGTTTATGCACTGCCTTCTTTAACAACAACAACAATAACAAAAAACCTTTGGTCTAAGACCTAGGTCATAAAGAAAGTCTCTTTAATTTTTCTCTTAATAGATTATCAACTGTCACAGTACCATTTATTGAACACTATGTCCTCTCATTACTAAACTGTGACAGTACTCTGTAGTTATCAAAGTTCAACAGATGTGAACATCTATTTCTGGATTTTCTGTTCTCCTCTGTTGCCCTGTTTATACAGCCCTGCACCAGTACCACACTCTCTTGATCAGCAGTCACTGATTTCCAGAAGGCCAAGTCCTCTCTCCACCCAAGCTACCACCTTATATTTCTTATTCATGAATGTTTTGCCTATGTGATGTCCTTGCTTTTCTATATAAATAGAACCAGCTTATCAGGTTTCATATAAAGCCCTACTGGGATTATACTTGGATTCAATTCAGCAGATTGGGAAGAGCATCATTATAATATTGAGTCTTCCTATTAATGAATACAAAATGTCTTCAAATGTTTCTCAATAAGCTATATACTTTTTTGCCATAAAGGACTTGACTATCTTTTGCTGGATATATTCCAAGACCCCAGATCTTCTGATGCTCTTTTAAATATCTTTTTCAATATTGCATTTTCTTAGTGTTCTTGGGTCATCATCTTGGAGAATTCCTGTGCTTCATGTTTAGAGTTGCTCCCAGTGAGAAATTTTGTGTTCTACTAGCAGGTGGGGACAGTACCAAACTGGGCAGCCACTTTGGATTTGCAGTTTGGGGACTTTCAGGCTACATAGGTAGTTGAGATTCTGTCCACAGATTGTGCACGTGTTGGCCTGTGGCTAAAAGTTCAAAGAGACTTCTCTGGGTCTCCCAGAGTCCCAAGCAGGGCGTAGCCCAATTGGATCAGATCTCCCTCCATGCTTAGATCTCTGGCTTGTCTGGGTGCCTACCCACATTTGCTTCTTACAGACCAGGTCTAGGCCACTAGACACAGGCAGATGTCCCTGGACAAGCGCAGATGTTATCCTGCAGAGCTGTGTGCACTCCTGCCTTCTGGTTTGAATTGTTTGTCTTCCTTTATCCTCGGCCCAACCAAGCTTGAAAAAGACACTTTTTCATTAAATTAAATGAAGTATTTTTGGCATTTTATCTTAGAAGGAGTTTTCTGTCCATCCAGCTTGCCATATTGCCAAAAAGAGAAGTTAAGTTATTCCACTCCTGCTTTTCTTATTTAGAAGAAAAAAAAGATTGTTTTCTTAATGAACTCACATTGATTCCACATTCTCTTTAATTACTCACACAGATCTGTCTATCACTTTAAAAATTGAATGTTAAAGTCATCAACCTTACTTTCTCTCTTTGTTTACTTTTCCTCCTAAAAATGTAGACATTTGTTTTCCTCTACTCTTGGCATCTTTCCCAGGCTTCATGCCTTTCAAATCGTTACCCGGGGGTAACTCTGATGTCACACCCGCCCTCTCTTGCAATATCCTCGATGTAATTTATTTGAGTCTGGAAACTGGAAATCCAAATCAGGCTCTCTTATTATCGTCTCATATAATTTGGGTATTTCCCACAATGGTCCATTTCAAAGCCCGGTATTAAGGTTCCAGGCAACTTTGAAGTTTGAGCAGAAGTTCGGATCCAGAATAAGTGTGTGTGACCACCCCAGAGTTCTAGCTTCTCGAACCCACCCCAGGCGCTCTCTAATGAACAAGGCCTGAGAGAGTGTGTACATGGGCCTCATGCACAGGGCCCAGAAATCCGCATGCTAACAGGTCCTCATGTGGTTCTTATGTGCACTAATGTGGGAGGACTGTCATTCTATGAGGAAGAAGGTAATGAAATCCCAGGCAGTAGTAAAATCGGGAAAGTTTTTGCTTGCGTCTCTGAAAGTCTCTCAGTGGACAGCCTCTTTGGCTCCGCCATTTTCTGTCATTTAGGGCTCTGACAACCAAAGGGAGAGTGAACTGTGTGCTAGCTATTGAGCTAGGGACCCACATGAACGATGCTATTTTAACATCCCAGCATTTAGAAAGCAGCCTCTCCTGCCAACATGTCAACAGCCCATGGGTGGGGTCAAGTAGTTTAGCCAAATTATAGTAAGAAAACAGCACCAAACTTCCCTTCTTAACTGTTGTTAATATTGCCAGATTGCACAGAAACTATAAGTATTTTTAAATAATCAAGTCACATTTTTTAATAAAACTCCAAGAGTCTTAAATTCTTTCTGATACAAGCAAAATATGTTAGTGAAGATTTATGCACTAAAATACCCATTTTCAAAACTTTCCTTCTATTATTTACCCTCTTTGGCCGAAATATTGAAGTAGTAAAAGGAGACTTAGCTTAAAGTGGGCATTTTCAAATGCTGTTGAAGTGAAAGTGACACCTTCGCTCAGCAAAGGAGACACACCCTGGAAGCTACCCCAGCCTCCTCTAGTATCTATGCTGCTTCACCCTTGGCTGAAGCGGGCTTTAGATTTCACTCAGCTGAAACCTAAAGCAACTAAAACAATTCTTCATCACCCACTCAGAGTTCTAAACCATTTTTTTAGAAGTTTTATAATGCCTGTTTTAGAAAAATGAAATATCTAACAGCTATTCATTGTTTCCCAGTTTAATCCACATTTAAGCTCTTTTTGATCTAATAGCTTCCAAGGGACCTACTACAGTAAACAAAAGTAAATTATGTTCTATAAGCCATGATGCATATGGGACACAGAATACAATCAAACGGAGGGGAGGAGCTATAGCTTAACCTAAGGTCATAATGCAATCATTTATATTTCCTTTAAGTGGCTTTCTTATCTTTTACTGCAGTGATTCATATCCTTTTTTTTTTTTGCAGCACTATAAATTTCTTTCCATCAATATTTTTCTTTCTTTCTCATTTAATAGGAAACAAAAAAAATTTTAAACCACATTTAATTTGAGTTAGTGTTGCTTAAAAAGCTCAATTTGTATCATTGTAAAAAGGTGCTATGCTGCAATATTAAACCAATAGGCATGGAAATCCTCTTTTTATGCAAACCAATAATATCTTGTTGTTTCATCTCTAGTATGATGATAAAAGCTAATAAATATCTGATAGAGATTTTTCTTCTATTAAGTAACTTGCTTCCTTTGTTGTTCTGGTTTATACTGGTCTTACCATAATAGGTTTGATTTAAATTAAATAGACCAAAATTAATTATATTGTGTTTTAACTTTATTAAAGCTTTAATTTTATACATAGATCTTTCTTGTGCTCTTTTGAAAAACTTAGCAACGGGGCATAATTACATTGTCCTTGTTAGGCCCTTAATAAACTTACTTTAAGCCTTCACCACTGAGATGTCCTCTTTCTTTTTTTTCATACTGAATACTTAGGATATAAATAGGATCCTTTCGGATATGCCCCTTTAGGAGGTAAACCTATCTCCTGTGTTTTTGTTTCAAACTTCTGTTAACTTTAACTACTTGGTTTTAAAGAATGCAACTTGACTCCCATTGTATCAGAATCATAGGGCAGAGTAAAGTAAAATAGAAGCTTAAAATTATAAGTGGATCATCCATGATTTAAGAGAAAACCTACTAGTTTAATTCCTGTGCCCAGTCTCCAGCTCTTAGCAGAGATTTCTTCTGCAAAATCCCTTCGGCTCTGTAAATTTCCCTAATGACTCCACACACTAACCTTTGATGGTACCTCTATTAGGTGAAGCCATTTCTGTCCTCTCTGGTGGATGCCTGGGAAAAGAGACCGTGATGAAACTCCCACACAGCTCCTCCTACATTGTGTATCTGGGTTTCTTGATAGGCATATAACTCATCTATATTATATATTACTCATGTCTATGACAGTTGGAACAGATTGTTCAACATCATTGAAAACAAGCTGAGATGTCTATAATGAATAGACTTTGACTTGTCAAATTGTTTATAATGCTTTGAAAGATCTAAACACCTAAGTTAAGGATTGGTGAGACATTTTAGAACAGACTTACACTTTTTTTTTGCCCCAGACTAGTAGATGGTACTGTTCAATTATGTAATGATTTGTTGGCTCCCCTCTTTCCACCCTCTCCTTTCTTCGGCCATTCAGGAAAAGGACCACCATGTATCCCCAACTCTGAGATACATCCTATGTCTGGACAGAGTAACAGCATGCTTCTTAAGCCTGGAAATCTCAAGTTGGCTTCACCATAGTTTCTTCTCTGACTTGGTGGTTCAATTCTTATAATTAGATCCCTGGTCTATGGCTCAACAATACTCTGCACCTAGCTGTAGCAAATATATCTTCCTTGGGTCCCTCAGGAAGTCCAGGTTGAATGATGACTTTATTGTTCAACCTGGACTTCCCTTCCCTCCACAGCCCACTTCCACACACCCATAAGTCAGCCTCGGTTCATTTCAGTTTCCTCAGCTTTTTCATTTCTGATCCATCTGAATGGCCAAATCATTATTGTTACTAGTATTTGCCTAAGTCCCCACCCAGGACTGAACTCTCAATGTGATAAAATTATATAATAGAACAAATCCTATATAATAAAAGGCTAATATGCAAATAGACTGAACAGCGGAACAACTGAACAACTGATTTCTATGACGTGTGTTGACCACCAGGGGGTGTGTGTGGAACATGGCAGTTGTTGGCTGTGGTGGGATGGTGGAACAGGTGAGTAGGGGTGCCAGACCAAGGCGGGGAACTTGTTACTGTCATCGGACAAGCCTCTGGTGGTTATTGAAAATTCTTTGCTCCCAAACGCCGCAGTCCCACCTGGCACTCACACCTCTGCCAGCGCTGGCCCCGCTGACACCTGCTGAGGGCAACTAGTGCCAGCCCCAATCGCTCAGCATTGTCAGAGGGTGCAATGGTGGCTTCTGGCCCTGATAGTCCCTAAGGGCTTCTCCACCTCTCCCTGCTCCTAAGAGGTGATCAGGGAAACAGCTTCCACTTGCACCAGCTGATGATGCCGGCCTCACTTGCATCTACTGCCAGTGCTGGCTCCAGCCCCAATTGGTTCGTGCCTTCAGTGGGTGCGAGCTGGGCCAGTGCAGTCTATGTGTGGGAGCAGCAGCAGGAGGAGCAGGGCTGCCATCAGACAGGAGACTGGGGGCAGCGCCAGGTGGGGCTGGGCAGGGGCATGGAGGATGGGCTGAGACCCACCCCTGTGCCCACCACAGCCTTGTGGACCACAGTTCCTTTCAAGGTGCACGAATTTGTGCACTGGGCTCCTAGTATTATGTAATATCATTAAGTACATGTGCACATACACTCAAACATAAGAAATATGTTCAATAATGTGATGGATTTTAGTTAATGTTCAAAATATCAATTCTTCAAGCCCATGGATTAGTCTGCTCAGTGTGGGATTTAGTTTCTATTGAAACATGACTTAAATCCTGAATAGAACAATTGTCTCTAAGCCAGTTATGATGTGGTTTCCCTTAAGTTGTTTCCTTAGAGCCTTTAAATGGAAGACGTGTTCAACTATTGAAGGAGGAATATTATTAAAACATATTATTAATCTTGGATTAATTCAAACTGTTGGTCATCACATGTGACTTCTCTGGGCATATCTGATGGTTGTGGAGATATGCTACTCAGATCTGTCTCCAAAAGAACTTGCTGAAGATACACTGTTGGCTGTCATACCTTCAAATCCACTATGGTGTTCAGGCCAATGCCATGCACCTTTGGTTGCTCCCAGCAAATGCCTGAGAAAGGTGGGGTACTAGAGATAGGTCTTTACCTTCTGACCTAGAGCCCCTTTGACCAGCATTTTTTTGCTCAAAGTGTTGCCTGGCTGACACTTTCTCAGGGCAGCCCGGCATCTGATGTTTCTCCAACCCACTCTGCTTTCTTTTCTCTCTCCTTTTATAGATGTCAGATCCACATAACTCTCCCTATCTACTCCTTTATTCTTTCCTCTTTCCAGATATTCCCTCAGAAATGTCACACATGTCTAATTAATTCTGCTTTAGTATCTATTTCACAGAGGACCTGAGTTGATTCACTCAGGAGGAAAAAAACCTGCTCCTAAACTATCATTTTTAGAAAAACAAATTTTTATCATGGCAATTGCATTTAGTTTTCTCCCATGAAACACTTTTAAAACAATTCTAGCATAGCAAGAAACAAAACATTAATTTCTTTTTTCCATACTATAAAGGAATGCCATCACTTGGATGAAAATCATTTAAAAACAA
Source organism: Murina feae (assembly GCA_004026665.1). Taxonomy (NCBI): domain Eukaryota; kingdom Metazoa; phylum Chordata; class Mammalia; order Chiroptera; family Vespertilionidae; genus Murina; species Murina feae. The sequence continues at coordinate 68,744 of PVJC01000204.1, forward strand.
GCAAAAAGCCAAATTCATCATAAGGCCAGCTGTGTTTTGATAAACCCTCTCATGGATAATTATAAAATGACTTATTTCAAAATATTGAAATGTTATTAAAAGGAAAATTATTTTCTCTAGTATGTAGATAAAGCTCTTGTCAAGGTATCATCTAAGTCTATAAAAGGAGAATATTGAAGAGAGAAGCTAAAATGTACTTTTGTCTTTATAAAGATGAAAAATTGGGGTTATATGTAGTGATATTAATTCTGTAGGATCTTAGTTTTGGTAGTGGTCTGAGGCAGCATTATCTCCCACTGAGCATGGTTTTTACTAGTGCTGAAAGAGTAATTAGAGAGCAGAGGAAAATCAAGATAGTATTGTACTCATAAATCACAACAATTGATTCAGAGAGAACAGTCCTGAGGCCAGAGGGTTAGTAAACATTGCTGCTTTTCAATTAATGTGATTATCAAAAAGGGGGGAGAGGCATACTTAATTTTATTTTGTCTAGGAAATTGCTTTGAAAAATACACATGCAGAAGAAAAAAAATGCTCCTGAACTATCATTTTTAGAAAACAAATTTTTATCAGGGCAATTGCAAAAAGGGCTACATTTCTTGCTTAGGGTTTAATAATGCAATTAATTTTTTGTTGTCTACTAAACATGCTAATTTTCTTTAAAAAAAAGGGAAGGGGTACCTTGTTTGGAAGTAGAAAAGAATTCCTGTAATAAAAGCTCTCTCAATCTCTTCTTGAAAAGAAAGTATGCAGTTCTCCCAGTTAGAGTTACAGAATTGATGCCTCATCTTGAATTTGGTGAATATTATGAGAAATTACTTGAGTTGAAATGTGGTTAAGATATATTAAATCACTGTCGTGATTTTCTTCAGAGCAAATGCTTCTGTGAAAAGCCCATGGGAAGACACATTATGGAAATTAGATTGAAAAATCTCCACACTGGACTGAAGCACTGCTGGAATCCTTATTAATTTTATGTATATTTTGCACTAAAAAAATTCGGAAAACTCTGAGAGGTAGAGATGATTCCGATTCTTGGTAAATCTATCACATGAGAGGAAATAAAGAAAACTTTTATGGCTCTTAGGGTGCTTGATTTTACAAAATGGCTGAGGATAATGCTTGAACATTATTCTGGCAGGCCAAGTGACATCTAAGCAAGCTTCTAATCAGGAAGTCATTACAATGATGAATGTCAAGCCATCAAAAGTGATTTGAGGGTCATGGGGAGATCAGCTGTGCAGGCTGGTCTACTTTAGCGGCTCAGGTGTGCAGTCTTCGGGCCTAAATCAGAGCATAGAAGCATGGAACAGACTGTTGAATCTCAGAGAGAAGGCAGGGTTGGGTGGGTGGGTGGGAAGAGATCAATAAAAAATCTTTTATGCATATAAGCATAACCCATAAACGTAGACAATAAGGTGATGAAGACATGAGGCCAGGGCAGGGGCAGGCTAAAAAGAATCAATGGGGGAAAAAGAGGGACATAAGTAATACTTTCAACAATAAAGATTAAAAACATAGATAAATAAATCAGAGTGCAGGAAGTCGAAATGGAAAGGATGAGGGAAAGTGGAGCATTGCAAGTGTGGCCAACTGTTTGAACTCTACATCCAAATGTCCAGTCTAAGGGATGGGAGAAAACATTCTTTTTTTCTTCATCTGACTGACTCCTCTTCCTTTATTACTTGGATCCCCAACTTGACACCCATTGTTATGGTCACAACAACAACAGCTGACACTTAGATGATGTTTGTCTATTTTAATGGTACGTTCAAAATCATTTCGAGGAATTATTATTTTCCTCAATTTTTAACAATTAGAAAATGAGACTCACAGAAATTTAGGAATTCATCTCAAGAATTATAACCAGTCAGTAGTTGAGTTAGGACTTCTTGTTCTGTTTTTGTGTTTTTTTTTTTTTTCAATTTCACTAGATCTTCAACAGAGCATTCCATGATAAATCAGTACGGAAGCTTAAGCATGATCTAATACACATTGGCAAACATCACAGGCTGGTCACGGTCCTATGCTGCTTACCGACAGGGAGATGTTCTGAGAAGTGTGTCTTTAGGCAACTTCGTCATTGTGTGAACGTCACAGAGTGCACTTACACAAACCTATATGGTATAGGCTACCTCACACCGAGGCTATGTGGTGTAGCCTATTGGGTCTCAGCTACAAATCTGTATAGCATGCCACTATACAAAACAATAGGAGATTAAATCATGCTTAAAAGAAAATTATATAATCAAGAGACATAGTAAACATGAAGCATATGAGGCAAACTTTTTTTTATAAGCAGAAAGAATATACTCTAAAATAATGATGAAGAGCATAGTAAATACATAAACCAGTAACAGTCATTTATTATCATCATCAAGTACTATGTACTGTGCATAATTGTGTGTGCTATAATTTATAAAAGTGGCAGCGCAGTAGGTGTGTTTACACCAGCATCACCACAAACAGGTGAGTAATGCATTGTGCTATGAAGTTAGGACAGCTACCACTTCAATAGGCTCCATTAAAATCTTATGGGACCATCATCATATATGGGGTCCCTTGTTGATCAAAACATGGTTATGCAGTATATGGAAGAATGACTGCATATGACTACATATGGAAGAACACCATGTGGCAAACATAGCACAGAATGGTGACTGGATGACAGGAGACTCAACATATAGTGATAGAATATGAAATATAGATACACCTTAACACCAGTTTTCTCAGGAAGAGAAATTTCCCCGTGAAAATCAGCATCCCCTATCTGTACCAGGCCAAAACAGATCTGGAAACTTCCAAGTAACTATTCCAAAGGAAGTTTTATATTCTGTCTTCTTGTGAGTCTAACCATCTTCTTGCTTTGATTATACTGAGAAGAACTTCCTTTTATCAGTTATTGTTTTGCTCCTCTTAAGGTGCTAATCACCAGCCTTTACCAGTGGAAATAATCACATCATTCAATCTGTGCCCAAGTGGAAAATTGTAGCATTTGAGGTTATCGTGTCATGGCTGGCAGTCTACAGCCAAGCTCATTGGCGAACTGGACTCACACCACAGAAGAGAATGAGGTGTTTCCACCTCATTATCATGAACAGCAGGAATTCAAAATTCTGTCTTAGAAGTAGGTCAGTGTTGGGGGCACAGAAGGGCATTCCTTATGAAACCATCTGGCTGGTGATAGAAAAAAAAATTTGTTATCAGTGAAGCCACCGCACTATGTATCAAAAGTGGGTAGTTAATGACTTTAACACGTTAGCATTTATATATGATGAAGTATCTATCAGTGATGAGTTTTTAAATTTTATTTTATACTTTACCTACAGTGAAATTTACTTTATTGGGGTATGCATCTGTGAGTTTTGACAAATGCAGAGTCATGTAACTCTAACTAAAATCAACCATAAAGACAGAGAAATGTCCTCTTGCCTCCAAAAATTCCTTTGTGCTTTCAATCCCTCAACCCCTAACCTACTAGAAACCACTGGCCTATTTTCCATCACTATCTTTCAGGCTTTTCCAGAATGGCTCATAAATAGAATAATACAGTATGTAGCTTTTAAGTCTGGCTATTTTTATTTAGCAAAAGTTAGGGCAAATTTTTTTTTAAAGTAAGTAATAAAATAACTCCTAGACTTCTGAGGTATAAGCCTTGCTCTGCTCATATCTTACAGAGAAGTTGAAATGAGCTGCACAAGAGAGGTGGTGATGTAGCAGCTCAGACCCTTTGTCCACTGTGTCCTCTCTTGGGGTTGGAAGCAAGCTTACAGGTCATCTGGTCCAACACCCTCATCACAGAGTCGAGGGAGCTGTGGCCCAGGGATTGACAGGGTCAGTGATTGTGGTAATACCAGGGCAAGCATTCACGCATCCTGAGTGCAAATGCAATCCTCTTTGGACTTCACTTCTAGCTACCCAGCAATGCAAAACTTCTAAAATGAAAATCAAATATAAGACTCTTTATATAATGCGTTTGTTCTATAGGCATCTTCTTAAATTTCCATTTCCAATAAAAATAACCATCCAAAAGGAGAAATAACTGAAACACTGGTGTGATTAGATTCTAATATGCAGTATGCTTACTTCATGTCTTAGTCCATTCGGGCTGCAATAACAATGCCATAGACTATTTATTTCTCACGGTTCTGGAGGCTGGGAAGTCCAAGATCAAGATGCTGGCAGATTCGGAGTCTGATGAGAGCTGGCTTCCTGGGTAACGGATGGCCATGTGCTCAGATGGCAGAGGCACTAGGGAGCTTCCTGGAGTTTCTTCGATAAGGGCATTAATTCCAAAGGCTTTGTATTGGGAATTGGGATTTAACATACAAATTTTACAGAAATATGAACATTCAGTCTATAGCACTTCATATTATGCATTACATAAATATGGGGACCGATAGGAAGTTGAGCAATCCTTCCTTAAAAATTATGAAAAGCAGATTGTGATTTAAGCAAAGAGCACAGATGCCTAGCTACTCCCCACCCCCCAGTATCCCCCCCGTCAGTGTCTGCTGAGACTTGCACCCCAATGTAGATAACAAGAAACAATACCAACAATAGCTCAATTTTTTACTTAAATCTAAAAATGCTTGACTTTGAAACAGGTCATGATATGAATGTTGTTTGCACATGACTGAGCTTATTTGCAGGTTTCTTTATAGAAGTTTTTGGCTCCTTTTACTTAGCCAGATCTTGGAGTCAGTAAACTTATGTTTCATTTTTAATTCCTCAGAATTTCAGTAACTGTGCCAAAGATGACAATTGTGATGCTTTCAGACTATAATTCCATTCCAAGTGAAGTCATTCTCTCCCACTTCCTGCTAAAGAGAAAGCCCTGTAAAGGCCAACGGACGCCAGTCTCCCACCGCCCAGGTCAGGCTGCCTATACCGGACATGTACTTCTGACGCAGGGTCAGCAGTCCACAGGGTGGTCCGGTACAAAATGATAAGGAAAGACTGCCAGGTATTCTCTCTCAAAAATTCAAATTAAAAATCTCAAATTGAAGCAAGCACCGATTGTTGGAGCTGCAAGGTCCTACTAGAGTAAGGTGACCAGATTTTAACATTGGTAAAGCGGAACACCATTGACCGCTTGGCCGTGGAAAACCGTGTATTCCCTTCCCGTTCTCCCCGCCGTTCCCTACCTTGTCGTGCATTCTTTCCAAAAAATCAGGACTTTTTAAAAACGCAGCTGGACACGGGACAAATTATTAAAAATCGGGACTGTCCCGCCAAAAGCGGGACGTCTGGTCACCTTATACTAGAGACAGGGACTGGAGACCTAGTGTGGAAGCTGGCATTTAGGGAGCAGGAATCCTGAGAAGCAGGTAAGGGTAGTGAGTGGATGGAGGCCAAGGCTTGGCTGCCTGTCTCCTGGAGTGAAGCTGAACTGTTGGTGGAGCTGCAGAGTGGACAGCAGTGACCTGCTCTCCCCAGTGCCTCTCTGTCTGGGGTTTTCCTGTTCCTGTCATTTACAGTCTTACATGAACCACCCTCCTACTCCCATGACTGGAAGCAACTTGATTGAGTCTCTCCAGTCTTTGAATCAAAAAAGCTTTAGGTTCTATTCCTACAAAACTGATAGCAAAGACTCTCCTCAATAATAAAAGCAGGTGGTCGAGTTTCTTGAGTAAAATGAAAATATTTTGTTCTTAGTAAAGTCGAATTTTACATTTATTTGTTGAGTATGTGAGGAAAAGAAATATTGGTTAATATGTCTGGAGAAGAATGTTTCAAATAAATAAAGAACTTTCTTTAAACTCTCAAATATAAGCAGTAATATAGCTAGTAGCTAGCAGACTGTTTCCAAATAGAATTAGATAAAACTTTTTAAAATAAGTCATATTAGTAATGAGCATATTTATAAAATAAATTTTTGTTAAAATATTTAAGACTTGTTTTTGCTCCTTTTATGTATTTTTAAGTATTTGTTTTCGTCTCCTGGAATGCCCCATTTTCATGCTCCATTTTCAAACGCTCATTCATCCTTCAAGTTTTAAGTTATGCAACAGATTTTCTCTATAACATTCCCCAAGTTTTCTTGTTTTAATTAGTTTCTCATTTCAGAGTATAATTGAATTTCTTTCACAACATTGATCATATTCTGTTTACAGTATGGCTCTTTATAGGCTATATACTGCTTTTTCTAGTCTGTAAGATTTTCCAAATCAGAGATATTTTTTTGTCATTTAGTCTTGAAAGAAAGGATAAAATATCTTAAAATAATCAAAGCACCTTTTTCTTTATAGGTTCCTGGCTGTGACACTTCCCCTTTTTAGCCATAACACACACTCATTTTGGAAGGAACAGATTGGTGATAGCAGAAATGCAAAAAGAAAGGAGCAACGCTCATATCAGAGTCAATATATATCAGAGATATTTCAACTTACAGAAGAGAATCTCTTTTCAGAGAAAAGAGGTATGTGCTAATCAAAAATGCAGACATAATACACAGCTAGAAACAAGTGATTGTAAGGATAATAAATGGTTCTGGAGGAGAGACTTACAGTCAGCCGGGTTGCAAAGGCTGGGTCATGAAAGAAGCACGAGAAGAATGACCAATGGACTCCTGGACTGTGTGGGACTTCCTGTAGCAGAGACTGGCCCACTCTGCCCCAGTGACTTATCAGTGAATTACCGTAATCTATAGCCAGTGGCTGGGAGCAATGTGTGGGCATTAAAGCAACACCAAAAATGCATTCATATGTCTTAGTCTGCTCAGGCTGCCAAAACAGGCTAACATAGGCTGTCTGGGTTAACCAACAATAGTCATTCATTCATTCATTCATTCATTACCCCTCCACCTCTCCTCTCTATCACTGTCCCACCCCCACACCACTACCAACAGAGCTGTCTGCTGGCTCTCTGAGTTTGTCTCTACTTTGTGAAACAACAGCCATTTATTTCACTTAGTTCTGGAGGCTACCAGTATTTTAAAGATTTAAATGAATTTTAATGAGACTATTGAGTTTGGCTCAACTTAATTAGAATTAATGATATAGTATTGCTCTCCTCTTGAGTCTGTAAAAATCTCTCAATGTATCTTTTTATTGTCCCAAGTGATACTAGCATAATTTGGGGGCAGAATTTTTATGTGCTTCAGACATAAGTGTTTTCATCTTTATTGGAACTTTGCACCCTAGAGGGTGGAAATGACACTAAGGACGAATAAAAGACAGCAGTCACACATTTACTCATTAACATATGAGGAGAATGTCTATTTTTTCAATGTCATTCAAAGTCCTGTCTCTGCCTGAATTTTCAAATAACTCCTTCGGTCTAATGAAGGACAACACTCTGCTGCCTCTTTGCCCACTTCCCTCACCCCTTTCATCCTATCATGAAGGTTGACATGAAAGAGAGACTGAAGACAAGATGAGGAGGTTGGAAGCAACATGTACACTTAGGAGACAGTGGTGGAGGTGGAGGAGCAGGACCAACACTGAGAATGAAATAAAAGGAAAAGGCAACTGGTAAATCTGGGGAGAGAATAGGATGTGGCAATTTAATAAAGAGCAGAACAGGGGAAAATCAAAGATAGCTCTAATATTTTAATGTAGATTGGAATTCTGCTTCACACATGTTCAAAAAACGTTTCCAAGTTCCTATGTGCCCTGGAACAGTAGGGAAGATTTCAGTAGAAAATGGTGTTTGTATAAGTTACAACTTTAGTAAAAGATTTATAGATGACAAAAAAAATTCAGAAATTGAGAGGATCACTCTTCTTTTATCAATTAAAGATTACTAATGAGTCCATCGAAGTCTGTTGACATAAAGTGAAGGGTGAAATGTGGAAGGATGGGGGGGAAAGTGATCCCTTCTATTTATGACCCTGACACCCATGATATAGTAAGGAGAAGTAAGAATTGTATGTCTGGGAAGGCATTCTTTAAAAAATATCCTAAAATTGAGAAAAAATAAATTAGAACAATATATTCCTGTTTTCATGAAAAATTCATTTTAGTGGAAACAAGGCATTGTATGATATTGTTGACATATTGATTATATAATCTAATGCAAGCTAAAATGTTTAAGTTCTCTAAAATGATGATAACTATACATGATTGTATTCATTATTGGGAAAAATTATGTCAATACATTTAATGCAATAATAACTCAGTAAGTTCCCAAATGATTAACAGGGTTTTGTGGACAGAAAACATTAAATGTGGCAAAGGAAGGCATTATTTGACTTAAGTTCTAGAATAGAAAATAAAACTTAATTGTATTAGAGGGTCAATTGCTATTAAATTACTGGCTGTTCTCCCTGAAGTCTGACAACACGACTCTGCACTCTGATTCCTCACCATCGATTAATATGTAAGCAACTGTTTAAGAAGATGAACAATCACAGCAGAAGTAAACTTAATTTTGCCTATGATTGAAGTATAATCTCCTGTTCTCTGTGACCGGAAAAGCCATGACACCATGTTGGAAATATCATTTTAAGAGATGCACACAACAAACACGAAGCCGGACATTGACTCCACTGCTTCATCCTTCACACGTAGCATGAAGTTTGGGTTTGCCTGTTCATAGAACTCATTTTTTTTACACCACACTGTTTCTTTTCTTTATGAATTTATCCTGTTTATGATTCTGCTTCTGTCTTTTCCGGTAGAGAGTGAGACTCATTACGTTCAGGAAGCTTTCTTGTTTATTGCAATATCCCCAGAGCCCAGAGCAGCGCCTGGTGATAATAGAAACCAAATAAATGTCAAATGAGAAAACAAACTGTAAAAGGGAACTAAAATAATCTAACTGGAGTAGAAACAGAATTATGGTTAAAGGGTTTATAATGAAACGTGTACATAATATAGTTGGTCCACTCCTCTGAGTGATGTTAGAAGCCAGGTTCTGATTTCCATGTGATTGAAGGTGTGACTCATTTAATAAGAGTAGACGAGGCCCTAGCGCCCATGTGCTGCTCCTGCATTTTCTAGTCTCTTGTTTCAAGAAGTGCCCCTGACTGCACCCTAAATCTTATTTATAAGCAAGATATTTGGATACATTTTATGATAAATTTTAAGATGGAGCCTGGCCCATGCGACACAACTGATTACCGTTTTATTGGTGAGTTATTTCACAAATATTCATGTAGTTCTTAATGTGAGCTGGGCAAGCGCTTGTTCTTAAAGGTACCAGAAACAAACAACCTGGCTAGGGCCCTTCCCTGACCAGGAGATTTTGATAAGGCAAGTTCGATGATATGTGAGGAAAACTAAAGCAGGGCAAATATGAGCTGGGACAGTTTTGTAAAGTAGGGAAACATAAGACTGTCCTAAGGGGAAAAGTACTTAACTTGACCGATTTAGTTTAGGCAGGGTAAAGGCAGGCAGAAAGAAAATGGTCCTTATGATCCTCTGATTTTCAGGACCTCTGAGACAGTCTCTCAGTGGGGTCACACAGGCTGTGTTTCAAAGCACTTCAATTGGAAAAGAGACGTGACACGTGTTAGATGCTGCCAACCAGGGAAGCTCATTAGAGACTCAGCCCCAGGGTCTGGTATAAAGGTCTGGTCTCTTAGGTCACCCCTGCCTAGAATACGCCCAAATTCTGGACTCCCCAAAGGAAAGCAGGTGTTCAGCATGAGCCATGGTGTTTGGTTGTTGCCATAAACATATTGAACCTCTGCTTTTGTCATTTAGAAAATGGCAACAGAAGAGTTCCCAGTAGCTAAGTTCCCAGACACCAGGCAAAGGCCAGCCTTGCCAAAGGACAGCCATCAACCCTGCGATGTTAATTCTTTCTGCTTGCAGTTTCTCGGCAAACATCCATCCACTATCCACAGAAGGAAAGAGACCCAGTTTAGGCCCACGCTATGGGGGACAGTTTGTATTTAAGCGATATTAGCCATGAGCAATGCATTTGATATTTATTTGTATGGTTGGCCCTGTCTTAAGCACAGTTCATTTTTCTTGAGTATCAAGTGTCTTGTTGAACATAAACCATAAACTTAGAGTTACCATTTCTCAAAATGGTTGTATATTTGCCTGTTTCTTTAATATTTTCAAACATTTTAAGCCACCCTTCCATTGAGAATCCCTGCATTTTATCATACACAGAAGTCAGTCGTCCTTCACAGAAGTTTCAATGTCAGACTGCAGAGGGCATTGTCTGTTTGAGGCATGACGGTAAAATGTACTGTAGGTTTAGCTCTTCAGTGATGCTCTGCAGGGTATGATCCCCTCCCGAGAGAAAAACCAGCTGACCCTGAGTATTTATCGAGGATTCTTTCCTTATTTTGGGATTTCTGTCATAACTGAGGTGGTGCCTTGCCACTCTATCTTCCTCTTTCTTGTCCCCTCACCTTTATTTGCTTCCCTCTCTTCTGTGTCTCAGCCCTCAACTCCAGGGTCTGAGCTTTAGCTCTGCTCTGAAAGGTCTCAGTAATGTTGATTGTGAGGCTGGCTCCATGAGTGAAGGGCAGCCATAGATTCTTAGCAGGTCTTTTACACTCTTCAGCATGGCAGGTGTAAAACACAAATGTTTATCCTGCTGATATTGGGTACCTCTCAGAGCATAACTTCAAAGCCACTGCTTCCCTAGTCCAAGTCACAAAGATTCCCTTCTTACTACAGAAGGACAAGAAAAAGATGAATGGGACATAAAATTCCTTCCTGCCACCCATGTATCCTTCCATACCTAATGCACCCACCCTCCTATACCCGGCCGGCCGTTCACTCTATGGGTGCAGCCCCTTTGAGAAGCTCATTTTGTTGGATTACAAGAAGACAACCAGAACTTGGACACAAGGAGGCAAGCTTCCAACCTTGATTATTGCTGACTTTATCTTGGTATTTTCCTCTGGTACCATAGAAATGGCTTCACCATTTAAATGGGATGCAATGTTAAAAGGGATTTCCTTGGAAAGAGTACTGATTAAGTTGACTTGTACAGGAGTCTTCCTGAAAGCTTTTTGAATTACTTTAATGGGAAACTCTAATGCCACTTTTTTTTGTATGTCTTTGAGAAAAATGAAATCTCTCCTTCTGCTGTGTTCCTTTAACTCACTAGGAGGCTGAATGTCAGTCACAGTGTCTGGAAAAAATTAGCTAGCTGCACTTGAGTAATCACTTTTAAAGTTGTCTTGCAAAAATTTTTTTACAGCTATAAAGAATATTGTTCCATTTCCCTAAAATGATGCTTAAACATATACTCTATGATGAACAGTGCTTATCTCTAGGGAAGGGAAGAAAAGGAAAAAGAGAAGGGCTTAAGGGGACTCTACCTTTTATCTTACATATTTCTATATTGTTTAAAGACATTATAATAAGTATATACATATATAGTGTCTGGCTTATATACTAGTGTAAAATATATGAAAAAAAATAATTTTGGATAAAGTTAGAATTCAAGATATACATACATGCTTATTTTTAATGCAAACTTTTATTTTTCCTATGCTTAAAAATTGCATTAAATACTCATGTTTTTGTTACCGTGTGTGATTGTATTCAAATTGTCAAAATTTGCATTTCTTTTAGATTTTTTTTTTAAACAGGGTAGGGCAACCTAGAAGAACATCTCTTAAATTTTAGTGTGATTATTGTAGTGTAATAACAGCAATACTAATTGTCCCTTTTATTGATTGGTTATTATTGACGATCTCAATTATTTTTAGTGTTTATTAGGCTTGTATAATAAGCAGGCACTGTGTTAAGTATTTTATGTGCATTTTTGTAGTTGACTCGCAATAACACATGAATGGGTTTTATCATTTTTTGCTCTTCCCAGATGAGTATAGTGAGCTTCAGCTAGTCTATGAAACCCTGAAACAGGGTATCAGTGCTGTGTTGGGAAGTGAGTTCTGGGGGTGAGTAGTAGGAAAGTGTGTGTGTGGGGAATGGGAGGAGTTGGGGATATTGAAATGAGGGGAAGAGGGAGAGATTGTTCGGACTTCATCACAACACAGACAAATATAACCATAGAAGTTCAGAGGTTTTTCACTGGAGACATTCCAAAATATTTAGAGGGCAGAATAATTCATGAAAAAAAAAAGTAATTGAGAAAAACCCTGTCTCAGATACAATGAATAAACCTTTACAAGGGTTATTAAGTGGTTCAGTTTCCAAGGCTATCCAGACCATTGTTGATGAGCTACAGAAACAAACAGCTTCATAAACAAATAATCACCTTAAATTTCAAAGCAAGAAAAGGCACAACAGCATCACCTAGGAAGATGTGTTATTTGCACTTACATTTAACACAAGTACTTTGTTTTGCAAAAGACCAGTGAAATGGAATTTGTCCGACAGTATTTTAATTAGGCACATTTCCACTGCTTTACTTATACAGGTCTTTTCTGTGCTTAAAATTTTCCTTTTACTAATGAAAGAAATAGGGGAAAAAATGTGTGTTCCTCAGAAGAATATCTTGAAGGCTGTTTTGGTTTGAGAAAATGTTTCAGATAGCGTTCTGTTTCTTTCGAGAAGATTTGTCTATCTGGAAAGATTGGGATCTCTAATCTGGCAGGAACACTGTGGAGGTATTGAACATAAGAATTTGTCATTTATATAGAATTATACTGTATCATTACAGTATTTAAGACTCTATAATGAGTCTTGCGACAGCTCTGGCTTCCTATGTAAGGAGTTCACAGTCAGTTTTTAGAGAATCGGGTAGTTATTTGGGCCCTTCTCTTCTAGTTTTGCTTCCAATTTTGTATTGGGGAGATTATCCTGGATTATCCAAGTAGTGGTGTGCAAAGGGTTTAGGAGGCAAAGGGTCGGGAGGCAAAGTGCATGATCCTTTATTACAAACAACAAAACCGAGGTGCGGAGAAGGTGACAGTCTCAAAATCAAGCCATGTAGCTCTACTTGGCAGAGCAAGGACTGAGCCAGGGTTCTTACTCTGAATTTACCCCACAGCCAGCCCTCCACTGCACCTGGATATTTGCTCCGCCCACTGTGGCTTCTGCCCAGGCCTGCCTTTCCCAGTCCTTGTCTCCTGGTGTTTCTGTCATTCATCAGCAACCCACTCACCCATTCCCCAAATGTTTGACTTTTGCTTTTATTTAGAAAGCTCTTACAGAGAAGGATATGTTTTGATCTATTTCATTAAGACGCTTTCTGATATTCTTCTGTGGTAGACAGAATAACACCTTTCCCTCAAAATATGCCTGTGCCCTACTCCCAAAACCTTGGAATGTGTTACTTTACATGGAAAAAAAGGATTTTGCACCTGGGATTAAATTGAGATGGAGGGATGATCAGTGGGCCCAATCTAATCTCATGAGTCCTTAAAATTGGAGAATCTTTCCTGGCTGTGAGCAAAGGAGATGTGACTATGGGAGGAGGGTCAGAAATATGCAACATTTCTGGCTTTTAAGATGGAGGAAAGGGCATCGCCTCTAGAGCTCAAAATAATAAATAGGCTAGTTTGTTAAGGCTGCCTTAGCAAAGTACTACAGACCGATGGCTTACATAACAGATGGGCATTGTCTCACAGCTCTGGGGGCTGGAAGTCTGAGATAAAGATGTGGACAGGGCCAGGCTCCTCCCTCTGAGTGCTCTAGGGAAGGGCCTGTCACAGCCCTCTTTCCTAGCTCCCTGGCTGTGGCAGCACAACTCCAGTCTTCACATGGCATTCTGTGTGTGTGTGTGTGTGTGTGTGTGTTGTGTGTCCAAGTTTCCCCTTTTATAAGGACACAGTTAAGTTGGGTTAGGGCCCATTCAATGAGCTCTTAACTTGATCATCATTTGCAAAGATTTTATTCCCAGATAATGTCACATCCTAGGTATTGGTAATTAGCACTTCACTATGTCATTTGTTGAGGGGTTAGGTGGGGGGACAATTCAACCAATACAAACAACGAAATATTCTCCCTCAGAGCCTCCTTAAATAAGCACAGCCATGCTGATGCCTTGATTTATCCCAATGAGAGTCAATTCAGACTTCCCAACAACAGAACTGTAAGATCATAAAGGTGTATCATTTTAAGGGATGAAGTTTGTGTTAATTTGCTATGGTAATACTAGAAATCTAATATACCTCCTAAAAACAATTTCCAATTATAAAAAAGAAAATCTCCAGGCTTCTAACAGTGGGAAGATGCTAACCCATCACCAACATCTCAAAAATGTCTGGTAATGATGAGCTACCACATAGCCACACTCAGGATGTGTCAGGATTATGTCTCCCTTGTTCATCTTAAGAAGGGAACCTATTCACCATACGTAAGTCGGTACTTCATTCTTGTCTTGATCTAGACTTATAGCAAGGACATGGGCTTGTGTGTAGCTGATGATAATTGCTCACTACGCAGGCTTCCTCCTGCTTTTTCATGATATTATCTCATTAACTTCCTCTGTTCTAGCAGGGCCAGTCACCCAGAGTTAATCTAATGGGAAATCTGATGTGTATGTTCATAATTTATCAATGAAATTAAGGATTGACTTGATCCATGGGGTCTTAAGTATAATCTTCAAATCGGAAGCAAACAATAAAACAAGGCTAAAAAATCAGCTACGTTTCGAAGTTTCTTCAAATTACAAACTAAGAACAGGGCCAACTGGCCAACCTGTCACACCTAGTGGTTTTACTGGACCCCGCCATGCTGTTTTCAGAGGTAAACTGAGTGCTTCTCCCATCAGGTCCCTGTCAAGCGCTACATCTCGCAATGATGGTGGCCGTGCACACGTGACCGCGTTCAGGCTGTTAATGTTCTCTTCCTCTGTACTATCCAAGCGCTGCTTTTACAAATATTTTAAAGTAACCTTAGTAAAGTTTTCTTTAGTCTTTAATAAAGGTCAAGGGTATGTGTGGAGTTGGATTGAGTGCCACTACTTGCAGTGCAAATTCATCATGAAAGTGTCAGTCTGCCTCCTGACTGTCTGCTGAGACTCACCTGTTGGCCAGTCCCCCAGGAGTTACCTGGGTCGGAGATGTTTGCAGGTCAGGCAGGAAAACACTGTATGTTCCAGACTTGCATGTCCAATTGCTCACCTGGCTGTGCAAGAGGCTTCTCAGACTTGTGTCCACGCCCTGCTCTCTGCTTTCTGCTCCATGCTTGCCACTGCTGGAATGTTTTTGCACCTCAGTTAATGGCAACTCAGCTTGCTCGGGCCTTAAATTTTAGAATAATCTCTGACTTTATTTTTTTATACCTCATATTTAAGTTATCAACAAATTCCATCCTTTCTACCTTTAAAACATATCCAGAATCTAACCACATCTCAGCACCTCCACTGTTACCATGCACTCCAAGCCACTGCTTCTCATCAGACTATTTCAGAAGCCATCTAATCTGTTTTACTCCTCTGACTTTGAGGGCTTTAGTTTATCGTTAATATCCAAGTCCAGTAAAAAAACAACAACCACCTATTAAAATGCAAATCAACTCTTGATTGCTCAAAAACTTTCTAATAGCTCTTAAATTCACCTAAAAGCGTTTTAAAAAGCCAAAGCGCTTGCCTTGGCCTTGAGGTCTGCAGAATCTGGCCTCCCTTTTCCTACCTCCTGCCTCCTTTCCTGCTCATCTAACCATCCCTCATTCCTTTCCAGCCCCGCTGGGCTCCCTCTGTTCCTTGAACAGTCTCAGCATGCTGTCTCAAGGCCTCTGCAACTGCTCTCCTTCTGCTTCCCAGACAACCTCAGGTTCTTTCCCTCAGCAACTTCAGGCGCTACTGAAACGTCAACTTGGTTACTAGTGCCTTCAGTGGCCACCATTGCCACATTGTCTTTACCATTTTATCTACCCAACATATTACAGGTGTTACTCATTTTATTTTGTTTACTTCCTGTGTTTTTCTCATCAGAATATAAGTGCAGGAAGACAGAAGTTTTCTTCTGTTGTTCTCTCCTATATTTAAATTTCTAAACTAATGCCTGCTCATAGTCACTCTTATGAGATCATAGAAGTGAATGAGGGAGTAAGTGAATGAGCGAATTTCAGAGGAAAATGAAGTCATGTCCAAAGCATTAGTCATCTCTTGTGTAACCAGAATTCTTCCTCTGCCACTGGCCAGACCTGCTGTCCTTTATGGAGTGAGTAGTTATAAAAACCAGCATGGCTATGACTTCATAGTGAATACTTTTTGTTTCTAGGTTGGCACTTTCCAATTCCTGAAGTCAGAGATGCTTTCAGAGGCTTGAGCAATAGAGCTTTATCTAGATTCTGGAAAATTCCTCACCCCTCTGAACTTGAAATATAGTATGTCAGATAGCAAGAAAAGGCAAGAGTGAGAATTACGTAAGGGAAACCAGCCCTTGTGCTAGTAGGAGTAGCCTTTGGGCATAGAGATCTGTTGTTGTTGTTGGTGGTGGTGGTGGTGGTAAGGAAATGTTTTATGGAAGTTTTTCCATAGTGACTAATAAGTTGAGGGGCTGTCTGAGAATGATAGCTCTGTCCACAGGAGTGGTCAGGAGTGTGGTAGCACACTAGTGGTTCATGCACCCATTTGTTCATACATTTGTGCAACAGCTACTATAAGTCAGTGATGCGCATTGCAGTTATCAAAAGGAGGAACAAGACCCAGGCCCTGTTCTCAAGAACTTCTAGGCTAGTTAAGACTCAACTATAATTCATCAGAGCACACAACAGAGGAATTCATAGAGATTGGGGGCATGGAAAGACAGAAGAAGGCTGGTTGAGCTAATCTGAAGCACCAGTAAGAACTGGCCAAGTTATGGACACAAGACACTGGGGGGGAAGAGGGAATAAAAGAACTGGCCAAGTGCAGAATCTGGGGAAGGCTCCAGGCTAAGAACAATTTGGGGCACAGGCTCAAAGGGAATGAGAGCAAGACATGCAAGGAGCCTGCAAGTAGCCAGGGATGGCTGAAGGCTGGAGGCCGACAGGACCAGGCGGGGGCAAGGGTTAGCTCACTGAGGCCTCCACTGCCGTCCGTCTTTTCCTTTCAGTTGATGGAGATTGCATTGTTATTTTAAGTGGCATCTAATAATAACAGTGATCATCTTAAAAGTGATGAAGGCCTGAAACATTGCCTTTATGACTTTGGAATCAGATGATTAGAGTGGGAAGCAGATAATTAGAGACCATCTAATTAGAAATTCGTAGAAATCCAATGCCCAGAGTGGTTGAATGGCTCCTGGGGTCACATAGTGAATGGGTGGCGATGCATCATTTATTTCTAAGATTTCTTTTTTTCTATTTTATAAAGACAGAAATTGCCCTGACTGGTTTGGCTCAGTGGATAGAGCGTTGGCCTGCGGACTGAAGGGTCCTGGGTTCGATTCGGGTCAAGGGTACATACCTTGGCTGTGGGCACATCCCCAGTAGGGCGTGTGCAGATCGATGTTTCTCTCTCATCGATGTTTCTAACTCTCTATCCCTCTCGTTTCCTCTCTGTAAAAAAACCCAATAAAATATATTTTTTAAAAAGACAGAAATTTTATATTAAAATTTCCAAGAAGCAGCCAATTTATGAGCATACAGAATAATTAGTAATACCATCTGCAGTGTGATTTCCAGATGACAGTGAAATGAATCTGACTGTAAAGAGGACATTTACCAAAGTGGCTAATGGAAGGCAGCTTGTCCTCTGTCAGACCCCAGAGCCCAACCAGACACTCCACCTCACAGCTCTTTGTCCTCTTGTTCTGCAAAACAGCACTTGCAGGCATCAGGGCAGGGATGAAAAAATGTATCACATTTAATGTCTAAGGCCTGACCCCAGTGAGCACCCGAGAATTCCACAGCAAGAATGACATTGGAATTAAGAGTGGTACTGAAAACTAACAGGGGCAAGAGTTCACAGGTGTGACCTGAGGGAGGACTGCTTATGGATTTAGAAACCCTCAAATGAAGATGCACTTAGGCCCGCTGTCTCTGCCTTAGGAGCAGGAGTTATTCCCAGAGCCGCGAATATGGCAGAGATTCCTCACAGGCATGTGGACGGGAGACCAGGGCTGGCTGTCAGAGTGTCAGATGGGCAGAGGATATGAGACCGCTACATCTGCTGTGGGAACAAAGACTTCATCTGATTGCCTTTTGTATACGTATGTACTTGAATATTAAAAATCACATACAGCCTCTCACACTTTCTTTAGATAATACATTTATCCCTGCCAATATGTTCCAGTGACTCAGAGTTCAAACTCTGATAATGACTCACAGTACGCAGGCCCTTTTCTCAGGTCATCCACAGAGATAAATACTTTATTTAATAACAAGGCTCCGTCACAGGAAGGAGGAAAAAAACTGACCTCTTGTATGCAGAGTTTTCTTTCTCAGACATAATAAAAGACACAAAGGCTGTATCAACTAGGAACTTTTGAAAAGACATTTAAGAAGCTTCAAATACTGTGTTGGTGTAGTTGAAAAAAATGGCATAATATTGCACTTGCACTTCCAGCAGGAATGACAGCTAAAGGCATGAGTTTTGTGCTGGTGGGAACAGTGCAAAGCTGAAGCCATGAGGTGTCAAGGACAATTTAGGTAAGGAAAAGTGCCTTTGCCAGGAAAGGCGTTAATTTTCAAATAAACGCCCTGTTTTCAATAAACACAAGCTCAAGTCTTACATATTTGTCGGTAACTCATTGTAAGATTTTCTTTAAGAAAAATTTTTTTTTCAGTAGGAAAAGTCTTGCACAGAAAAAATCCAGTCTCAGTGATGTCATGTGGTATAAAATGCAATTTTCTGCCAAAGGAATGCATGGTGCTGGCAAAATACTTCGGTGTAAGTTACGTAAGAGACCCTCGCAAGCTATTTTCCCAGGCTTGGCTGTCTGGCTCCCACTCAATGGGAGGATACTGTGACTTACCACAGAGTACTCTTGCTGGGTTTGTTGAAGGTGCCCCAAGCTTTATGCAAAAGCTTTACCTCACTCACAATGCACCGCCTGGAAAGCCCACCTTCTGGTTTTTGTACTTCTAATGTTTCCTATCTTCCGCCTCTTCCAGGAAGTCCTCCTGTCTTTTTCTTGCTTATCAGTGAGTACTGCCCCTGGGAAGCCTGGATGTCCTTTATCACCTCCTCTTACAGGCACTGACTTTCTTCCCTGGGGAATGCAGGGTGGTTTAATAACAAGCGTACAGGGCCGTGTACTGAAGGCCTACCTTCACTTTTTCCAGTCGCCACCTACCTGAGCTTGAGAACATATATTTCTTTTCAGTCTTTTCCTAGCAAATAAGGAACCAGATGTTTCCAAGTGCTGAAAATGTTTTCACCAAGTTACCTGTCACAAAGTCAGCACCCAAGAATAACCACGGCAGCAGCCACTGACTGCTTGGGGAGCCCTGTCCTTGACCAGAGCCTTGAATGAATGATTTTATTTAATCCTCATCTGAAGTCTCTAAGGTAGTGTTATCGGTGGGGTGCCCTCTGCTTCCTAACCTGTTGCCGATAGAAGTGGAATTCTTGGGATGTTGGGAGGAAAGGCATTTCCTGAAACTCTCACTGGAGGATGAGAGGTATTTATTTGCATGGAATTAAAGCCCTGGATTTCTGAGGTCCCATCTCCCTCCATCCCACCATGAAAAAAGTCCAATCCTGTCTGGTAGGAAAGCCTCTGTCTGGAATTCCCGCTCCATATCAAAGCACAATCCAGTCCAGCATCTGGCTGGCTTAGCTTGTGTTCCCAGCTGGAGTCCATTTCATGTGGGATCCACATGGCCATAGGCCTTGAGGCTGCTAAGGCCTTATGGAGGGCTAGCGCATGGAAGGGTGTGGGTCCCAGAGTAAGAGAGTGCAAGGGAGCTTGAGCAAAGCAAGGGACAGAGAATTTTTGTCTGGGGGTTTTAACCTTCCAGCATTTCATGCGCTTGCAGTGGCTCGGGCCCTTAGCCAAGTATGTTATTTTCTGGTTAGACTTGTAGGTAAGAACCTTCCCTACATCACCCTGACTTCACTGCACATGCATCCATTTCCTCTTTGTATGGTTCTTTCCCCCAGTGACCTGCAGGGAGTGGACCAGTGGTTCCTTGGGCAGTATGAAGCCTGCAGCTTTCTGGGGAAGCTGCTCAGGTGACCAAGCTTATAATATCTGGCCTCTCCTTTACTCTCTTTCCATTATTAATATCAACTGGCTAGTTATGATCACACTAGGTTCTATTACTATCCCCCAATTCATAAATAAGGCAACCAAGGGACTTTCCCAAATTCATTGATTACCCATGTCTGTCGGGCTTCTCAGCCAGAACCCCTCACCACTATGGTTTTGATCAGGTGAGGGTATTGATGCTATAGCTAATTAGGTACTTTATGACCACTCCCATACATTGTACTCAATTATGCCCATTTCAAATATTTCGATAAATTCCTGTACAATTGAATAGTGCTCAGCAATGAAAAGGAATGAACCACTGATAACACACAAATTACATGATTCTCAAAAGCATTAAGGTAGGTAAGCTTAAGAAGACTTCTTAGATTTGACTCCTAGAAAGAAGAAGGCCTCCCTTCCAAAGGCTGGTGATGTAAAGGCATCTTGCACAAGACAAAGAAGCAAAGACACCCTACAGCCTTAGGGTGACTGTGAATGGGCCAGACTCAGCTGGTACCTGCAGGGAACTTTTTGACCACTCCTACCCATGGAAGCCACTACACCCTGCTTCCTCTAGCTCATAAACCCAGCGTGCCCTAGGATGTGGCCTCCTTGCAGAAAATCGGCGTGTGGAGTGACATAGTATGAAGCTTGCACCACAGGAAAGCCTAGCACATAGCCCGGCCCACTTGGAGAATAATCAACCACGGCTCCCTCACATCTCTTCCTGTTTCCTTGTAACCTTCTTGCCTCTAAGGGGGCAGCTGTGAGTTTAGTTTTTACGTTAAACATCTCATTTCAGGGGACTAGGAGCACTAATTGTATGGAAAGAGTTGATTAATGGACTCCAATTGTCTGAGATCCAAAAAGAGATTAAGTAAAAGAGCAGGCATTTGAGTCATTCAGCAGGCAGAGCCCTTGTGGACAAGGACCCCATCCATTACTGGTACATTGTAGATGAGGACGGAGGACTGTGCTGTTTACTAGCAGAAGGTCACATACTGTGTTATTCAACTTCTGTAACATCCTTGAAATGAAAAAAGTAGAGAAGTGGCACATAAATTAGTAGCTCTCTGGGTCTGAAAAGTGGGGGATGAGGAAAGTGGTGGATATTGTTATAAAAGGACAAGAGAGATCCTTGGATGATGGAAATTGATTATATCAATGTCAACTTTCAGATTCTGATATTGTGCTAGAGTCCTGCAAGATTTACTATTTGGGCAAAGCATACATGGGATCTCTCTGTATTATGACTTATAATTGCATGTACATCTACAATGATCTTAAAACGCAAAACTTGATTTAAAAAATTCTTGTGGAGTTCTCAGTCATTTATTCTCTCTCTCTCTCTCTCTCTCTCTCTCTCTCTCTCTCTCTCTCTCTCTTTCTCTCTCTCTCTCTCTCTCCTCTCAGCTCCGCTCCTTCTGGGATTTTGATTAAACATATAATTCTCTCACATATATGTCGTACCCTCTTTTTTGTGTCAAATCTTTTCATTTTTCCTTACTGAACTTTGGAGAGTTCACTTACACTGACCATCCAGCTCACTAACTCTCTTTTCAGCGGTGTCTAGTTTGCTCTTAAAGCTGCCCATTGAATTTTCATATGTTTTGTATTTTGTGTTGTTTCAGATGAGAGGGCAACTCCGGTCCCTATTATTATATCTTGAGCAAACGTTGAAGTTTACCCCATAATTTTTTTTCCTAACAGTTTCACTTCATTCTTTTCCTAATCTATTGTATCCCTTTAGATCACTTTCTTTTCTCTGCAGATATCATGAAGCTTGTGTGTTATTTTCTTGTTTATAATCAGCATAACTACTTTGCAGTCTGAATCTGATCATTCCAATTCCTTAAGACTATCAAGTTCTTTTTTGTTGTCAAATTTTTCTCATGGGTTCAGCTTAATCCTGAGAAATGATATTTTAAGATCCTAGTTTACTATAGAAACAATCTTCTTTTCCCGTCTCTACTTTGTTTGTTTTGTCCTGTTCTCCCATAAGCTATAAAAACAAATATTCTACCAATCCATAGTCCGCTTTGGGATACTCTTGGGGGATAAAGCTTCTGTGAATCTTCTCTCTCTGCATTCTATTTTTTCCACTCTTTTTTTTTTTTTTTTTTTTTTTTTTTTTTTTTTTTTTTTTTTTTTTTTTTTTTTTTTTTTTTTTTTTTTTTTTTTTTTTTTTTTTTTTTTTTTTTTTTTTCCCTGGCAATTCTCGCCTTTGTCATATACTCAATATTTCTAAGAAAAATTTAAAATGTATTTTATCCTTATTTTTCAATAATTTTCCGGAGAAAGATTAATCTGAATTGTCTAACATCTCATTTTCTGATATAGAAAGTCATATATGTATACATGTATATTTAATTAGGAATGAAGGGATACTTTTTCAAGACTCAAAAAGTTTGTTAATACCATTTCTAATTTGATCTGCAACTTGAGTGGTTATGCTAATTAGATTAATTCTGCAAACATCCATAAATATTATACATTCAATTCTAATTGGAAATTATGCAGACTACTTACATGTGCTAAAAGATAATACATTGCTCATTAAGAATTCCTTTTAAATTACACCAATAGTATGTGAAGGTTGCTTACTGGGTTGTTTTTTTAAGTAAATTTGTAAAATTTTGTTTTATTTTCTGTTTAGTAACAATAAGCTATAAGGGCTGTATAATATATGCTGTGGCCCTAAAGGTGCTTTTGTGACCTATTCCAGTGGTTTCTAGCATTTGGCCTCCTGACTTCTGGCAATCCTCACGTCTAGTCTGTTGGATGCCAAAGGTATAGTCAGAGTTCTTTCCTGAACAATCTAAGGCAGATATCTAGGTCATTTAAAAGCTGGTCTATAGTTTAAGCAAACACTGAAGTTTTTGAATCTATGTCTGTAGACCCAAAGTACCTATCTCTCAATGACCAAAGGAGTACTATCTATGCCTAGTTGATGGGACCAAACCCACCATTTTGTGAATAATAATAAAAGAAAAAAATTATACCATATATATTTGAGCCATAATTTAGAGTTTCAAAATGCTTCGTGCACATCATATCATTTGACTGTCACAAGAGGTGGATGAGTTGGGTTGAAAAAAGCAACACTGGCCATTGAAAAGGCGGTGCAAGACTGACTCAAACCAGCCAATGGGGATGCAGGGGAAATGACCCAAGTCCAAGTTAGGCTGACTGCATCCTGCCCCCTGTGCAACCAAACCCTGGCCCTTCCCTCAACCAATCAACAGGGGCCACACACGTTACCCCACCCACTACTTCCAGACCCCCCTATAAATCCTTTGTTTTCCTGAAACTCGTGCTCTCTCCCCTGCCCTGCCGCTGCATCAGTGAGCATGTGTGGGACAGAGCCCAAGCTAGCTTGAATAAAGGCTCTATGTTTTTGCATCAGTCTTGGGGCTCCCTACGTGGTCTTTGGGGAGCACGACATCTGGGTGTAACAGCCATGTACAGAGAAAGCTTGGTCTCTCTGTCTAGGCTTTTTCACCATCTCTACTCATCCAACAGACATGTGAAATGGTGACAAGATTTTGCCTGTAATTTAGTTAAAATGATGATTCAAGCAAAAGCCACTAACCTCTTTTTTAAATGGACATATATAAGTATAAAAATATGTTTCTCTAATATTTTTCCCCAATGGGTAACATATTTTCTCTTTTAGTTTCTTCTGTTTAATTTTCTCAGCTCTTTTTCATCAATTCATTACATACCCCCTCTTATTCAGTGTCCTTTTTTATTTGTAATTTAGATCATACTCAGCATTTTAGAAAATAAACTATTGAGAGTTAGTTATATTAAATTATAAGAAGGACACACTAGTAGTACAAATGGGCTTTACATCAAAACAAGAAATCTTGAAACCTATGCTGTGTGGAGCACTTTGATATACAGGAAATGCTAAGCAACTTAGATACTATATATGGAAAGTAGCAGATGTGCTTACAAGGTTTTCAAAGTAAATCATTTTATTTTTTTTTCTTCCCGAACAATATCCAGATTAGAGCCTCAGATGAGAGAACCGAACAGTTGCAATGTTTATTGTAATTTAATAGAGGTGGAATTGCTTTTCCTGACAGATATCTCCTCAGCTTTATGTACAGATAAAAAAATGTCAGTTTGAAATTAAATGTACACTTTGTAGTTTAAATAAGGCAAATAATGAGATTTCTTTAAGATGGTGCCTGATAAAAAAAATGCAGCTTGCTCCTCCTTGTAGATATAGCAAATGAACCACAGTTTCCAGAGAGTGCTATAGAAAAACATGAAGGCAAGTATCGCATGATCTCACTCATATTTGGAATCCAATGAACAAAATAAACTGATGAACAAAATAGATCCAGAGACATAGAAGCATGGGGCAGACAGTCAAATCTCAGAGTGAAGGTGGGTGTGGATGGGTGGGTAGGAAGAAATTAACCAAAGAACTCATATGCATATATGCATAATCCATTGACACAGACAATAGTGTGGTGAAGGCCTGGGGCCAGGGCTGGGGGTGGGGGCTGGGGAAAAGGAGGGTGGGTGGGGACAGGCCAGTAGGGATTCTAGGGGGGAAAAATGGACATATGTAATATTTTGAACAATAAAGAGTTAAAATAAATAAATTTAAAAAAGAAAAGGAAAGGAAAACATGAATGGGGGTTTAACTGAGACAGCACACACAGCCTGAGAACATTTCAGCTCTCCAATGAGGTGACACAGGGCTAAGAGCTGGGGGAGAAGAAATATGGTAGGTTTAATAGCCAGTGAATTACATTCATGATCTTTAGAGAGTATTGCTAGGATGACAACTTCTGCCCATTTAGTTGTGTAAATGATTTCAATGTCTTATCTTTGAGAGATCAATTGAGTGTGAAATAAATAAAATAACTTCTCTAAAGAGAGACTTTAAACAGCCACAAAATATGTTTTAGTTCAGCCAGCCTAATGGGCAATGTATTGGCTGAAGACCATCATATAGAATGGTATAATTCCATATGCCATTTACTACCTCTCACCATGGCACTCAGTTTCTCTGAATCTTTTTTGCTGCACTATGAAACTTAATGTATTTTCTGCACAGCTATGGAATCTTCCTCTTTTCAGATTAGTAAATGTGTTGCTTTTGCTTGAGTCAGAAGTAGCAGGCGGCGTTGGGAGGGGTGGTTTGGGAAGACCCTTCCTGGCCTCTGAGAATATTTTATTTGTCTTTATTTCTTTTGCTTGAGCTCGAACCACAGAGCGATGGAAGAACATTAGTGTTGGAGAAGTCTCAATAATTATCCAGTGCAGTGTTTCCCAAAGCATGAAACATGAAGTGCTATTTTAAACTTACTGAAATCACATAGTGAAAAAATGATTCCCTTTGCAATTCTCTTTTAATCCTTCTAATAAGATAGAAGAGCAATTTTATTTGAACTAGCCTGTCCTTAACAGCTCTCCAAAATTTGTCATTTGTATTTCTAAACTAATAAAAGCGTAATATTGAAATTAACTGTCCCTTCGGGATGCCTAAGCCACGCCCACCAGCCAATCAGAGCAACTGTATGCAAATAAGCCCAGGCAAGATGGCAGAGGCCGCAACCCTGGGGTCCAGCAAGGCAGAAGGAAGACCTCTGCCTCAGGATCCAGGCCACAGCGCAGGGGGAGTAGCGAGCCAGCCAGTAAGCCCTTCCCATCTGCCCCACCCCCCCCCTGGGTGGGGTGGGAAGAGCGAGCTAGCGCCAAAGGGGCAGGACCAGCCATCCAGCCTGGAGGTCATGGCCTGCAAAGCCCCCGATGGTCAATGGCTGGGACGCTTTGCAGGCGGAAGCCGAGGCGCGGGACCAGCACTGCGATCCAGGGAAAGACAGAAGCTGTGCCATTGGTGTCCCCGAATTGAGGGGTGGATGGTCCAGAGGTGGAGATGCTCCTGCTCTGCTGCTGCAGTGTGGGGCTGCATGGGCAACTGCCACCTGGCTGGGGCTGAGCCCTGAGCTGGGGGTTAAATGGCCCCTCACTATGGAAGCTTTAATGAGGGAAGGCGGGCGGCTCCCTCTCTCTCTCACACACACACTGCCTCCTGGGCCCACTCTCTCGCTGGCTCCATTTTCTCTGCCACAGGGACAGGGGTCTCCTCTGAGAGGCCCCTATATCCCTTCAGAACTGGTGTTAACCCACGGGAGCCAGGAGATGGGGAGTTGGGCAGGGGGCGGGCAGAGGGAGCAGCAGCCAGGGAGAGTTTGGAGGGAAGTAACCAGGTGGGGGAGGGGTGGAATAGGATGGAGGGAAAAATTTTATAAAAGAGTCAGTGGACAGCAAAGTTAAAAAAAGAGGATGTATGAGGGAACTGTAGGGCCTATAATGAAAACCAAGTATAGTTGTGTACTAGGGATAGATTTTAAAAGTAGAAGTCAGAAGAGAAAAAAAGATAAATGATAGTGGATAATTAGGCAGGTAGATAGATAGGTATTAAAACAGTGGCAGTAAGTAGAGAAGAATGTATGGCAAAGGTAGGATGAGAGGAAAAGAGGGAGGGAAGAAAAATTATAAAGGGGGAGCTGATAGAGCTTAAAAGGAGAATGGGAAGGAATGGGGGAGGGAGCAAAGCAGGTCAGAGGGAGGAAGTGAAGAAAAAAATTAAGGTGGAAAGGAGAAAAGGGGAGGGTGGGCAGGGGTAAAGATAAAGGAAAGAAGGAATGTGGGAAGGGAAGGAGGGTAGTAGAAAAATGGGAAGAATGATGATGAAACAGAAGTAGAAAATAAGGAGGGAAGAAAAGTTTATAAATGATGAGTCAGTAGGAAAAGTGTTACATAAAGGAGAAAAATTATGTGAGAGGAAGAAGCCAATAAGGAAGTCAAATACAACTGTGTGTGAAGGGGATAAGATTAAAAAAGAAAGTTAATAGCGGTGACCAGGCCGGCAGGGCAGGGCAGTTAGGGGGATCAGGCAGGCAGGCAGGCAGAGTGGTTAGGGCAGGCAGGCAGGTTAGCGGTTAAGAACCAGAGGTCCTGGATTGTGAGAGTCCCCAAGAACTCCATATTGGAGATGGTGCAGGTCGCGTTGAGGGACCACTCTCCTGCCCCCCCCCCGTGCACGAATTTTGTGCACCAGGCCTCTAGTTTATTCATAAAGAAAAATCAGGTATTATGCTCAGAGCCTTTGTCAGACAAGATAATCTAATTAGAATTGATTGGCATCACCTTTTCAAAATTTTATTTTGTTGTTACCGTGTATTTATGAGATGTTATACTGGTTATGCATTTATAAAAGCAATTAAAATTTACTCTAAGTAGTCCTAAACTGAGTGGATCAATGTAAAAAAAAGTTTTTAAATAAATGACACTACAGGTGGAAGGTAGCTCTGGCAAAAATCTGGTAAGTACTGAGGCAACTGAAGTTTGGGAGACACTGTTCTAACACAGCCCTCTGTTTGAACAAACAAGAAAACTAAGGACCAGGGATCTTAGGTGATTTGCCCAGGTTTACCAGGAAGCTTATGGCAGGCCCAGACTGAGAATCCATGTCTATTTCCTCCTCATCTGGTACATGTTCTAAGTCACATGACTTTTGCCTGATTCAGGAGGCCAAGCTGAGTTACCTACTCTCATAGAAGTTGAAAATGTATTTTTCAAAAACCATGGCCAATATGTTCAGTGCTAGAAGAATCACAAATCTTAGGGTTTAAGAAGAGGTTTTTATAAAAGCACTGAGTCATGATGAAGGATCTACTCCCAGTTTCATAATTAAGAATAAGATACCGAAGCTTATGTTTGGGGATTCAGCACAGTGCCACTTGCAAGAAGCCACATGGCTAATTTGAAACAATCAGGCAATTTACTGGTTCTCAAACTTGACTTCATGTGTGTTCCCTTGTTTTGTTATTATTTTTTAACTAGGGGCCCGGTACACAAAAATTTGTGCACTGGGGTGGTGAGGGAGGGGTTCCCTCAGCCCGGCCTGTGGCCTCTCACAGCTTGGGACCCCTCTGGGGATGGTCACCTGCTGGTGTGCCTGGCCAGCCTGGATGAGGGGCCC